>PVIU01003800.1:115891-138241 GCA_004026605.1 Ondatra zibethicus | reverse complement strand
GGGGAAAAGGGAACACTTCTGCATTGCTGGTGGGAATGCAAGCTGGTACAGCCCCTTTGTTGTCAGTGTGGTGATTTCTCAGAAAATTAGGAAACAACCTTCCTCAAGACCCAATAATACCACTTTTGGGTATATATCCAAAGGATGCTCAATCGTGCCAGAAGGACATGTGCTCAACGATGTTCCTAGCAGCTTTGTTCGTCATAGCCAGAACCTGGGAACAACATAACTGTCCCTTGATCGAAGAATGGATAAAAAAATGTGGTATGGCAGGCGGTGCTGGCGCACGCCTTCAATCCCAGCACTCGGGAGGCAGAGGCAGGGGGATCTCTGTGAGCTCGAGACCAGCCTGGTCTATAAGAGCTAGTTCCAGGACAGGCTCCAAAGCCACAGAGAAACCCTGTCTCGAAAAAGCAAAAAAAAAAAAAAAAAAAAAAAAGCGAGCGGCATATTTACGCAATGGAGTACTACACAGTAGAAAAAAATATTGACAGCTTGAATTTTGCAGGAAAATGGATGGAACTAGAAAGCATTATTTTGAGTGAGGTAAGCCAGACACAGAAAGACAATTATCACATGTACTCACTCATAGGTGGTTCTTAAACATAAGGCAAAGAAAACCAGCTTACAAACCACAATTCCAGAGAATTTAGACAACAATGTGGACACTAAGAGAGACCTACATAGATCTATTCTACGTGGGAAGTAGAAAGTATAAAAAGACACGATCTCCTGAATAAATTGGGAGCATAGGGACCTTGGGGGGAGGGCTGAAGGAGGGAGGGGAGTGGCAGGGAGGGGAACAGAGAAAAATGTAGAGCTCAATAAATATCATGAAAACAAAAAAGAAATATAGCGATGGGGCTGGAGAGACGGCTCAGAGGTTAGGAGCATTGACTGCTCTTCAAGAGGTCCTGAGTTCAATTCCCAGCAACTACACGATGGCTCACAACCATCTATGGGATCTTGTGCCCTCTTCTGGTATGCAGGCATACATGCAGACAGAACACTGTACACATAAAAAAATAAATCTTTTTTAAAAAAAGGAATATAGCGATGAAGACAGCCTGGTATAAAAGTATAAAAGTGGACTGGAGTGATGGGGAAACTCTATCAACCAATCACATCTAGTTAGGGTGTGGCTACTAGGGGCCCAGGTAGAAAAACCTGGAGGATCCAGGTGCCCCCTCTCTCTGTGCAGTGCCCGCAGGACAGATAGGACGTTGGACCTCCCAGTCTTGTAGCTTGAGTTTCCCCCCCTTTTTTTTCATTTCTGAAGTTATAACTTCAGAGTTTCTCCTTTTTAACCATTAAAATAGAACTGTTCTTACTGAGCTGGCCTGGTTATTTATCGTATCGACCTAATCCGCAACACTGGAGGGCTGCAGAGATGGGTAGACATTAGAGGCTAGACTCAACAGCAACAATGGACATGAAGAGCAATGGGATAGAACAGAGGACCCAGAAATAAAACAACAAAGCTATGCCCACTTAATTTTTGAAAGGAGGAAAAAAACCATACATTAAGGAAAAAGATAGCCTATTCAATAAATGGTTCTGGAAAATTCTGGTTTTTACCTGCAGAAGAATGAAAATTGAATTAGTATCTTTCAGTGTGTTCAAAACCAATTAAAGGGGACCAAAGACCTTAACTTAAAACCAGAAACACTGAAGCTTCTATGAGAAAACACAGGGGTACCTTCAAGATATTGAGGTTGGCGAGAGCTTCCTGTAGAGAGCAACAGCACAGGAGTTGCCCCAAGTATCAGCAGACTGGACTACATGAAAATAAAATGTTTCTGTACAGCAGAGGGAGCTATCACATAGCAAACACCACACAGTGTGGGAGAGAATCTTCACCAGCTACATTCCAGACAAGGGACTAATATCCAGAGTTCACAGAGACTTACAGTAATTAAATACCAGGTAGTAAAGCCGCCAATCATCAAAGGGACATGTGAACTTAACAGTTACTTTTTTAAAACTGAGAAGCACAAATTGCCAATAGATTGCTTTAAAAATGTACCAAATCCCTAGCCATCAGGGAAATGCAAATTAAAGCTACTTTGAGAAAGCACCTCAGCCCACTCAGAACGGCTGTCATCAATAACTGACAACAAATGCTGGAGAGGCTGTGCAGAGAAGGGAATCTGTGCTCACTGTTGGGGGGTGCAGGTTCATACAGCCACACTGCGGAAACCAGTCTGTAGATTTCTCAGACCTGGGAAAATAGAGCTGCCATATGACCCTGCTGTTTCTCTCCTTGGCATTCATCCAGTACGTATACAATTAATTAAACAAAAGATCAGTTATTTGACAAGATAATAAGATGGCAAACCCTTTGCCAAGCTAATCAAAAGGAAAAAAAAAACAAAATTAATAAGATTTGAGATATTACAACCTACACCAATGAAATTCAAGCAGCAGAGGGAGATGTTGCTACGCTTTGGCGAGGCTGATCTGCACTCCATCAAATATCTTGGCACATTGTTTCCGTGGAGACAAAGGCAGTTCAGCAAGCTGCCTGAAAACTGCAGCTTTTTCCCCAGGGATTTCTTTTTATGTCTGTGTTTTCTAGGAAGGTATTGTTAACACTACTCAGTCACTTAGCAATGTGACATATTTTGCAACTTTATATCACATGCACCTTTTCATTAGGTGCCGCCTTTCCTCCGAGCTGAAAACATAACAGAACAGCTAGGCACTCTTAAGTGACACAGTGTTTCACTGTCCTTGAACTACTATGAGCATCCGTATTCATTTATTTATTTGGGTTTTTCGAGACAGGGTTTCTCTGTGGCTTTGGAGCCTGTCCTGGAACTAGCTCTTGTAGACCAGGCTGGCCTCGAACTCACAGAGATCCGTCTGCCTCTGCCTCTCCCCCCCCCCCCAATGCTGAGTGCTGGGATTAAAGGTGTGTGCCACCACTGCCCAGCTATTTTTTTTTTAACTTAATTTTTGCACCATTTGACCTCTAGACTTAGAATTTGGAACTTTGGAGAAAGAATTAACACCATAGAAAAAAATATGTCATTGCTTCAAATACAGCTCTTTATTTTGAATAAAGATAAGGACTGTCCTGATTATGTAGACTTGACACAAGTTAAAGTCATTCGGGAAGAGGGACTCTCAATTGAAAGAAAAAAATGCTTCCATAGAGTGGGCTGTAAGCCTGCAAGACATCTTCTTAATTGGTGATCAATGAGGGAAGGCCAAGCCCATTGTGCATGGTATCAATCATGGGCTGGTGGTTTTGGGCACTATAAAAGAAAGTAGGATGGGCAAACCAGGAGGAGCGAGCCAGTAAGCAGCACTCCTCCATGGCCTCTGCATCAGCTCCTGCCTCCAGGTTCCTCCTCTATCTTCAATGATGAACTGTGAGGTGGAAATTCTTCCCTTCCCAAATTGCTTTTGGTTGTGGTGTTTCATCCCAACAACAGAACTCTGAGACAGGACAGAGTAGGAAAAGCTGCTTGGAATAGTCTTTGATAAGAAGCCTTGAGGGGTTCGGGTGTAGCTTAGCCTAGGTCATTATAAGACCTTGGACTTGATCCCAGGCAAGATAAGAGACTAATAAAACCACCCCAATGTAGGACTTGAGCTTTGTTGGGAGAAAAGTAAGATAAGCATCTTCTCTAGAGGCAGAGATTCTGCAGCAGTGAGGAATAGAGCTCTGGGGTAAAATGCCTGCTTGTGCAAGGCCCTGGATTTGTGGTAATTTGAATGAGAACGAACCCCATAGGCTCACATATTTGAATGCTTAGCCCCCAGGAAGTGGAACTAAGGATTAGGAGGCAGTCTGCTGCGTTGGAGGAAGTGGGTCACTGTGGATGGGCTTTGAGTTCCTATTTCTTTGCTCTGCTGTCTGTGGATCAGGGTGTGGCTCTCAGCTGCTTCTCCAATACCACGCCTGCCTGCCTGCTGCCGGGCTCCCCACAAGGATGATAATGGACTCACCTCTGAAGCTATAAGCAAGCCCTCAATGCTGTGCTTTCCTTCCTGAGTCACCTTGGTCATAGTGCCCCTTCAAAGCAGTAGAACACTAAGACGGTGGCCACGCGCTGCAAAGGTTTATAAATTAAATCTCCATTTTCTTCGAGTATTCGAGTATTCAGCATAAGAACTAGGTGACAGAATGCAGAACCCTATAATAATAGTGGCTCCCTTGATTTCAGTAACTGTTGCAGGATAAACAAACAAGGAGCGTATGGGGAATACTCAGATTTTAGCTGGATAAACTCTGAATAGAAAAAATATTCCAGTCCCGTGGTTCCTGTTACCACTGAGGGTTGTGCAAATGCCCTGGGTCTGGATAGCCACCTGTGACCATGTTCATGTCCGAGGGCCTTGCTGCTGCCAGGGCCATACTGATCTGGGTGGTCTGTGATCACCATCAGGGCCTTGGTGACGTATGGGCCAAGCCTGGGTCTGTGCTCCTGTGGCTGCTGGGGTCTGTGATGATGTCCATGGCCTGTGTTGCCATAGGGGTTCACAGAAATCATGCATGTTGAAATCCAAGGGGCTTGTGCTAAGCCAACCCCATTCCTCACTGGCCCTTGGGATAGCTGTCCCTATCCCTTGCTGGACACTACAGCAGAATTGGCCCCACCCCCACTGTAGAGCTGGATCCCCTCTTGCTGCTCTCCCCCTCCCCCCTTGCAATAAGGAGAGACGCCCCGGCCCCACCCTTCATCATGGGCATGGGAGATCTAGCCTCGATGGCATGGGACTAGGCGAGCTGGCTCTGCCCCTTGCCTGAGGGGGCAGTTCCAGTGGCCCGGACCCACCAGCTCAGTTACCACCCAGACCCACATCTTGGACCTTGGGTTGTCCCACCCTCACATCTACCCCGTCTATTACCTGCTGGAGTTCATGAAAGGACTGGTTCTGTGGAAGAATAACTGCAGGATCCGATGACCCAGGGCAACAGCAGGATATCCGAGAAGAGTTTCAGTGAGAGTCCAGTGATGACGCTGTGCCAGAGACTTTGAATCAGACCAGTGACTCACGGCAAGGAACATTTTACGGGTGGTTCTGATTGGACACAAGAGTACACTGTGTGACACACCGACCACAGCACCGAGTGCCGCTAGGGTGGATGAAAAGGTGTTGGAAAGATGGAGGAGCGAGGTGAGTTTTTGTGTTTGATTTTGTTTTTTGTTTGTTTGTTTGTTGTTTCGAGACAGGGTTTCTCCGTAGCTTTGGAGCCTGTCCTGGAACTAGCTCTCGTAGACCAGGCTGGCCTCGAACTCACAGAGATCCACCTGCCTCTGCCTCTCGAGTGCTGGAGTTAAAGGCGTGCGCCACCAACGCCCGGTAGTTTGATTTGTTTTTAATTGATTTGGGAGGGATCTCTTTTGGGGGAGGATGCTGCAGGGGTGAAGGGAGGGTACGGAGGGACTGGGAAGTGAGTGGGATTTGGGTGCATGAAGTGAAATTCCCAAAGAATCAATAATTATGTTATTAAAAGAAAGAAAGAAAGAAAAAATATCCAGGTGGGAAAGTAGCTTGGAGAGGAAAGTTGGGCTCTTGTTAGGGTTCACTGTTTTTAGAGATTAAGATGTGGAAGGTTATAAGAAGAAGTAAAAGGAGGAGGGAATAGGGTGAGAGAAAGAAAAGATGTGGGAAGAAGTGGGGGGCTATCTGAGGTGCGGCTGGAGCAGTGAAGAATGCTGTTGGCATTCAGACATTTCCACCAGCCTGCCCTCAGGGACCAAGCCACACAGCAGGACACATCATTGCCACCAAGATGGGACTTCTTGTGCACTCTGTGTGTGCGCGCTATATCCCCTTAGAAAAAGCAAGAGCCTTCCCACCTTCATTTTTCTTCTGCTCTGGCTCAGTTCTCCACCCTGACCCTCCAAAAACCTCTCAGGTGGGATTTGTGGCTTGGTGTGACTTTGTGGAGTCCCTTGGCTCCAACCCACCAGGGTACCTACTGTTATTAAATCACAGTAAATTACAAAGTACAAATGCCCTATAGTAAGCTGAGGAGAATGCAAACAGGGTCCCAAACCCTAACTGAAAAGTGTGCAAAAGCATCGTGAGGCATGTATACAAAAGTGACAATTACTGAACAGGAAGAGGTAAGAAGATTGGATAGTTGAAAGGGGAAGTTCTCAGATCTCACTGGCCTTAGCACCACCAGGGTGTGTACGTTGGAGAGGGGCAAGTGGGAGCTGCTGATTCCTGTGGCCCCAGAGTTCTTGGGGTTAACTGTATTTCACTTGGCCGTACCCGTTCCTGAAGCCTGGATTAAGTCAGTAGGATTCCTGCTCCCAACACTCATGTTGGAGGGTTCCTATTCATTGCTGCAAGCAGTGCTGACTGTGTCTCGTCTCAACCACTAGAGAACATCGTGGGTTTTGACGTCTTTGAGAAGTAGCTGCCAGCCCATTAGTCAGTTCTCATCAGTAATTTCTCCTTTCTGTCCACTGCTGTCAAGCATCTGGTTTCTGGACTACAGCATCCCTCTGCATCCATTGTTCAACAGTCCCTTTTCACCTTCAGCTGAGGCACCCCTCAGATCCAGCAGTACCAAGTGTTTGTCAGTCATTTTCAGACCCAGCAGGCCCATCTTTGATAAACTCTCCACGAAATAGCACTGTGCACTTTAAACACGCACCGCGCCACCATCAAATTGTAATTTCTTGGGTTTTTCACCTGTATTGGTCATCTTCCTGTTGCTGTGCTTGAACACCATGACAAAAAGCAAGTTAGAGAAGAAAAGAGTTTATTTTGGCTCATGTTCCAGAAGGATAGCGTCCATGATGGTGGGAAAGGCATGGGACAGTCAAAGAAAGCGTGGTGCCTGTAGAAAGACGCTGGCTGGTCACATTTCATCCACACACCAGGAGTAGAGAGGTGGGACAGGAATTGGGGTGAGGCTATGAACCCACAAAGCCTACCCCCACTGATCTATGTATGTGTGCACATGCTCATAGGTCAGAGGACATTAAGTGTCATTTCTCAGGTTATATATATATTTTTTAGCAGAGTCTCTCACTGACTTGGAACTCCTAACTGAGCTTGCAGGGAACTGCAGGGATCTGTCTATCTTTGTCTTCTTTGTACTGGGGTTACAAGCACACACCAAGACAAACCAGCTTTTCAAAAAATTATTTTACCTTTATTTATGTGTATGTGCCTGAGTGTATGCATGTACACTCTGTGCATGCAGAGCCCATGGAAGTCAGAAATGGCACTGGGTTTCCTGGAACTAGTTATAGGTGGCGGTCAGTGGTGGTCAGCCACTGTGTAGCTGCTGTTACCTGAACCTGCGTCCTCTACAGGAGAAGTTAAGTGCTTTTAGCCATTGAGCTACCTCTTCAGCCCCGTATTTTTATTTTATTCTTTCTATTTAGGGATTGAATTCAGATCCGCATGGTTGCAAGACAAGCACTTTATGGACTGAGCTGTTTGTTCTAGGTTGCTTCTCTGTTGCTGTGAGAAAAAACATGACCTTGAGGAAGAAAGTGTTTATTCCATCATTGAGAAGCCAGGGAAGGAACTCAAGGGAGAAGCCTGGAGGCAGGAATTGAAACAGATGGTGGAGAGCCTGTCCTGGAAACTAGCTCTTGTACACCAGGCTGGCCTCGAACTCACAGAGATCCGCCTGCCTCTGCCTCCCAAGTGCTGGGATTAAAGGCGTGCGCCACCACCGCCCGGCGTCAGCTTGTTTTCTTATAAAGCCCAGGACGCTCTGCCCAAGGGTGGCATTAATCAAGAAAATGGCCCTCTGGGTGGTGGTGGCACACACCTTTAATCCCAGAATCCAAGCACTCGGGAGGGAGAGGCAGAGGCAGAGGCAGGCAGCTCTCTGTGAGTTCAAGGCCAGCATGGTCTACAGAGTGAGTTCCAGGACAGCCAGGGCTACACAGAGAAACCCTGTCTCGAAAAATCAGTAAAAAAAGAAAAAGACAGAAAAGAAAATGTACCATAGCCCCCAGGACAATCTGACCGAGGCAGTTCCTCTTCTCAGCTGTCTCTAGTTCGCACCAAGTTGACAAGACTACAGTACACTCCCCAGTCCTGCAAAGATGCTTTTATTAGTCAGCTTTGTGTAGGCTACTGGTGGGAAGAAGAAAAAGAAACGCTGTCTAGCTTATAGTTTTGGTTCAAAGTCTAAGAGTAGGTAGTGGTGGGGGTTGCTAGGCTTCTGTGACCACAGGGAACTGCCACGAGAGAAGGGCGTTTCAGAGCATAGTAGGACCTCCAGGCAAAGTGGGGAAGCTGGCAAGGCTCCGCAGCCTTGAAACATTTACAGACGGCGCCGGCAGCAGCTCACACCTTTCCTTCCAGTACTCAGTGGGAGAGGTGGGCAGGTCTCCAAGTTCGAGGCTAACCCAGTCTACAGAACAGGAACACAAAAAAACTCTTTAACAGAACTTATCGATGTAGTCATGTGATTCTGGGTTTCTGAGTGTGGTTTCGATGTTTCCGGGGATTCTGATCACCCAGCCAAGCTCCTCTCTTGTTTTAAGCCTGTTCTGGCCGGGCGGTGGTGGCGCACGCCTTTAATCCCAGCACTCGGGAGGCAGAGGCAGGTGGAGCTCTGTGAGTTCGAGACCAACCTGTTCTACAAGAGCTAGTTCCAGGACAGGCTCCAAAGCCACAGAGAAACCCTGTCTCGAAAAACCAAAAAAAAAAAAAAGTCTATTCTGTTTTCCAATGTCTTTATGACCCAGTCATGGTAGATTGTGTATTTCTATGATTTAAATTTCACCCTAGCTTAGTCAGTCTACTGACATACAATTATTTACAGTATTCACTATACTTTTTTTTCTGTAAAATCAGTTGTAATGTACCAATTCATTTATGATCATACTTTTTTTTAAAAGCAAACCTAAAGGGTTTTTTTTTTGTGGATATTTTCAGAAAACAAATGCTTAGTTTTGTTGACTTTATACTGGTTTTTAGTCCTTTATTTCTGCTTAAAAATAACTTTATTTCATGTGTACGTGCATGTGTGTGTATGTATGTGTGTGTGGTTAGAAGATAACTTGGTAGCTGGCTCTCTCCTTCTGCCATGTTGACCTGGGGTTTGAACACAGGTCATCAGATTTGGTGGCAAGCACCCTTACTCACTGAGCCAGCTGGCCCACCTCACCTTAATCTTTTTCTTCATTCTTGCAGTTTTAGTGTTCTTCTTTTTCCCCTAGTTTAAGTTCTTTTTTAAAAAGGATTTATCTATATATATTTATTTATTTTTGGTTTTTCGAGACAGGGTTTTTCTGTGTAGCTTTGGAGCTTGTCCTGGAACTAGCTCTGTAGACCAGACTGACCTCAAACTCAGAGATCTGTGTGCCTCTGTCTCCCAAGTGCTGGGATTAAAGGCCTGCGCCACCACCACCCAGCTGGATTTATTTTATCTTATTTTGGTTTTTCGAGACAGGGTTTCTCTGAAGCTTTGGAGCCTGTTCTGGAACTAGCTCTTGTAGACCAGGCTGGCCTCAAACTCACAGAGCTCTGCCTGTCTCTGCCTCCTGAGTGCTGGGATTAAAGGCATGCGCCACCGCCACCTGGCAGGATTTATTTTATTTTTAATCACATGTATAAGCACACGAGTGCAGGAGCCCTCAGAGATTTCCTAGAGGTGGAGTTACAGATGGTTGTGAAAAACTGGATTTAAGTACTAGTAATTGAACTGGGGTTCTCTAGATCAATACACTCTTAACTAATGAGCATCTCTCCATCCCTCTAAGTAGCCAGACAACTCTTTCTTTTTTCCCTTCTTTTCTATTTTTTACGAAGTCTGCGTAGCCCAGGCTGACCTTGAACTTGGGGTCTCCTTGCCTTCATTTCCTGATGGGAAGTTTGAAGGCATGCACCACTAGACTCAGCTCTTCTTCTTTTGGAGTGAGGGGGTTGCTTTCGTTTTTTGAGACAAGGTATCTCTGTGTAGCCCTGACTGTCCTGGAACTCACTCTGTAGACCAGGCCAAACTCAGAGACCTGCCTGCCTGTCTTCCAAGTGCTGGGATTAAAGGTGTCTGCTACCACTGCATGGCATTCAGTTCTTGTTTTAAGAAAATGCTTACAAATACACATTTTCCTCTTCTAAAAATTACATTTATTCAGGGTGTGTGTGTGGGGTGTGTCATGGAGCATCTGCAGTGTCAGAGGGCAGTTTGTGGGGTTGCTCCTCTCCTACCATGTGGGTCCTGGGGAATGACTCAGGTTTAGTGCAAGCACCTTTACTACAGGCATGCTGTAACTCTGGCACATCAAGCACCTTTACTACAGGCATGCTGTGACTCTGGCACATCAAGCACCTTTACTACGGGCATGCTGTGACTCTGGCACATCAAGCACCTTTACTACGGGCATGTTGTGACTCTGGCACATCAAGCACCTTTACTACGGGCATGCTGTGACTCTGGCACATCAAGCTCCTTTACAACGGGCATGCTGTGACTCTGACACATCAAGCACCTTTACTACGGGCATGCTGTGACTCTGGCACATCAAGCACCTTTACTACGGGCATGCTGTGACTCTGGCACATCAAGCACCTTTACTACGGGCATGCTGTGACTCTGGCACATTGTGTTATCTCAGAACATTTCCAGGTTCCCTGATTTCTTCTTGAATATTTATTTGGTTGTTTATGTGTGTACTGCTTACTTTCTACATATTTGTAGATTTTTCTAGTTTTCCTTATGCCATTAATTTCTCTTGTCATTTCACCCTAATTGGAAAAGATACTTCATGTTACTTTAAGACACAGCTCCACCATTTCTTAGGTATGTTATTGAACTGCTGTGTATATCAGCTACTCACCTGTAATTCAGGTTAAACAACAGTACTCTTCTCACAGGGCTGTGAAAATTAAATGAATGAAAGAGCAGCACCTCCGATGTGCTGTTTTTGAAACATTATCATAGTATCACTCTCAAATCGGAGTATTTATATCGATAATAAATTGTTGAAAACTGCCTCTCAGTGCTTGGTTGCATGTATGTCTGTGTACCATGTATGTGTGTTTGATCCCCTGGGACTGGAGTTATGGGCAGTTGTGAGCCATCATGTAAGTGCAGGGAATCAAACATGTCTCTCTAGTTCATATATATACACACACATATATATATTTTTTTAAGACAAGGTTTCTCTATAGCTTTGGAGACTGTTTTGGAACTAGCTATTGTAGACCAGGCTAGTCTTGAACTCATAGAGATCCGCCTGCCTCTGCCTCCTAAGAGCTGGGATTAAAGGCGTGTGCCACCACCGCCCGGCTATAAATTCCTGCATATCTCAATAATCTGTATATTGATCTGTGATTCTTATTGGTATCATACAATTTGGTTAAATGCTAACTATTCAAGTTATACAGACAACACAAAGTAAGAGCTCAGTTCCATGTTTCTTGACACCAAATGCCAGTCACAAATCCATACATATGATCTATTGGCTATAAATTGAGTTAAAACAATCCCCTGCTCAGGTTTGGTAACTGACTATAATAAACCACAAAACCTCAAGAAAAAAAAAAAAACCAAACCTTTATTTAGTTTCATTTCCTGTTGCTGTGATAAAACACCTTGACAAAAGCGCTTCAGGGAGGAAGGAAGAGTTTGCTTCAGCTCGCAGGCCGAGGTATGTCCCCACAGAGAAGTAAGTCAAGGTAGAGGCTTGAGGCAGCTGGCCACATCCCATCCACTCCAGGAAGTACCCCTTCTCCTCAGAGGCCAGCCAGTGAGGAGAAGTTCTGACCCTATCTGATAACCAGATGATGTTCCCAAGCTTTCTAGGTCCCCCATCTTGTCATCTCATCAGCTCAAACTTGAGGTGTACTGAAAGTGGCTTGTTAATGATAACTAAAGGTAACTCCATCACTCAGGGAATTCCCAGGCTTTTGGGTGCTCCCCGCTAAGAATCAGAAGTAAAGACCAAACATGTGTTTAAATAGCATAGTTGGAATGAAACAAGCAAGAGGACAGAAACTTTTAAAAACGTTAGTTATAGGGCGGTGGTAGCACACACCTTTAATCCCAGCACTCGGGAGGCAGAGGCAGGCGTTTGAGGCCAGCCTGGTCTACAAAGAGAGTCCCAGGACAACCAGGGCTCCTGTTACACAAAGAAACCCTGTCTTGAAAAGACAAAAAAAACAAAACAAAAATGTTAGTCTTTTGTTGTTGTTGTCTTGGTTTTTCAAGATCCCCTGGAACTGGAATTACAGCTGTGAGCTTCCAAGTAGGTGCTGGGAATTGAACCTGACTCCTCTGGAAGAGCAGCCAGTGCTCTTAATGGCTGAGCCATCTCTCCAGTCCCCACAGCCAAGTTCTTAAGTGACTGCCATCCTGCTACAGCCTTGCAAAGTTATCTCCATTCTACAGTCTTTGAATCTCAAAGCAGTTGCCATGGCCTTCAGGTCACAGAAAACCAAACTGTATTAAGTCCTCAGCAAACAGTTGACAAGATACAGAGCCAGGAGTGGTGGTGCACACCTTCAATCCTAGCACTTGGGAGGCAGAGGCAGCTGGATCTCCGTGAGTTAGCTCCAGGCCAGCCAAGGCTACACAGTGAGACCTGGTCTAAAATTTGGGGAAGGGAAAAGAAAAAGAAAACAGTAATTAAGCTAGAAAGAAAAGCAGCAGAGAGACAATGCAAACCTAATGAACTGACTTGAATTTCTAGCCTTTGTGTATCTTCCACAAAGGATTCCCCAACTCTACTGCAGGCACTGCCTTGGTCCAAATCAATTAATATTTTGAGGGTATTATTTTCCAAATCCTTAAGGATTTTCCAAATCCTTAAAATATTTTCGGTTCCAAATTCTTTTTTTTTAAAGATTTATTTATTTATTATGTATGCAATGTTCTGTCTACATGTATGCCTACACACGGAAAGAGGGCATCGGATCTAGTTCCAGGGGTGGAACTTGGGTCGCCACAGTCACCAGGGCAAGTGCTTTTCCTTGCTGGGTCATCACACCGGCCACAGGATTGTGAGCCACCATGTGGTTTCTGGGAATTGAACTCATCAGTTCCATGTTGTAATGAGGGGCTCAGGCTGCGTTCCTGGTGCAGGGCCCCTTGTTCTGTCCCGCCCAGCTCCCGGTGCATACTCGAAATAATTACACGGAAACTGTATTCATTGAAATACTGCCTGGCCCACTAGCTCTAGCCTCTTATTGGCTAACTCTCACATATTTGTTTAACCCATTTCTAATAATCTGTGTGTCACCACGAGTCGTGGCTTACCAGGAAAGATTCAGCGTGTGTGACCTGGCGGGCTTCATGGCGGGAGGCTCTCTCTGACTCTGTTCCCTTCCCAGCATTCTGTTCTCTTTATCCTGTCTATCTAAGTCCTGCCCTATCAGAAGGCCAAGGCAGTTTCTTTATTTAACCAATGAGGGCAATATACAAACAGAAGACCCTCCTACACCATTTCCCCGGAGAGAAGTAACTACGCCCATATTCCCAAATATTGTTTATAAATGTTCTTTAAATTTAAAGTGGGAGATAATATAGATATGGATAATTTACATTGGTATAAATTTTGCCTTATTGATATAAATTCAAGGTCAATCTTGTTATATTTCTGCCCTTAATTAAGGTATTGTGATTGTGTAATTCATTTAAAAATGTAATGTATAATTAGGAAATATAGGTTGTTAATGGATAGTCATTGATATAGTCAAGTTTGTAGTCATGTTAGATTTTCTAGATGTGCATAGATATATTTCAGATAGGCATTCTTCATATCTTTCAAAGACTACAAAACATGACATTTAATGTTTTAATAACTTAGGACTTTTCATGACAATGAGACACATCTGCTCCTGGCAGCACCAGCTACTTCAAGAGGAAGACGGGCATCAAAGAGACTCCTTATGGAGTTGGTTTGCCATTTGGGCAAGAAAGTGCTCTTGCCTGGACTGCTTAACTGGACACAAAGAACCCACAGAGAGAGGACTGCTGAACTTGCCTAAAGGTGAGATGATCCTTCGGGGTTCCTGCTTCATAAAAGTGTCTGCGAGACATTCTCCAGGATACAAAAGAAAGTGACTAAACTGTCTTTAAATTTTCCTGCTTCATGGAAAAGTCTGCTGGATACTATGGGCCTGTAGGCTAAAGATGGATGCCCCAATGCTACAAAAGAACTTTGGGTGACTGTACAGGCAGCGAGATGTCTCTGTCACTTCTAGAGTTTGGAAGTTGCTTATTTCTTGTTTACTTAGGTAATATCTTATCCTTCTGGAGTCTTTGATGGAGTTGAAGAATGGATAGTTATAGTTATAGTTTTCCATTGTTATGATAAAAGATAAAATAGAGCTAAATATGGTAACTACAATTCTTACTTGATAACTTTTGTTATATGTAACTTTACTATGTTAAAATGAAAGCCTTTCTTTTTTGTTTAAATAAAAAAAGGGGAAATGGTGTAGGAGGGTCCTTCTGTATTTGGGTTGCTTTTATTGGTTAATAAAGAAACTGCCTTGGCCTTCTGATAGGGCAGGACTTAGATAGACAGGATAAAGAGAACAGAATGCTGGGAAGGGGACAGAGCCAGAGAGAGCCACCGCCATGAAGCTCCCAGGTCACACACGCTGAATCTTTCCCGGTAAGCCACGACTCGTGGTGACACACAGATTATTAGAAATGGGTTAAACTAATATGTGAGAGTTAGCCAATAAGAGGCTAGAGCTAATGGGCCAGGCAGTATTTCAATGAATACAGTTTCCATGTAATTATTTCGGGTACGCACCGGGAGCCAGGTGGGACAGAACAAGGGGCCCGGCGCCGGGAACACAGCCCGAGCCCCTCATTACAACAGTTCCAAATTCTTTTTTTTTAACCCATGGAGACTCAGGACAGTTCCAAATTCTTAAAATTATCCATCTCTATATTTTAAAGTCATACACAACAGTTGGTCTTCCCTTTGTACCAGACGCCGCAGCAGTGGGGCTAGGCTGTTGTTAACCAGTGTTTCCAGAAAGTCACAAAATAAATTTGGCCATAAAACAAAACAAACCTGGCCGGGCGGTGGTGTGCACGCCTTTAATCCCAGCACTCGGGAGGCAGAGGCAGGCAGATCTCTGTGAGTTCGAGGCCAGCCTGGTCTACAAGAGCTAGTTCCAGGACAGGTTCCAAAGCCACAGAGAAACCCTGTCTCGAAAAATAAAACAAAATAAAAAACAAACAAACAAAAAACAAAACAAAACAAACCAAACCTGACCAGGTTCCACTTTAAAAACACCAACAACCCTGTATTTCCTTGGAAAAGGACATAGTTGATCACTACTGTTGAGGAACAAGCAGGAACATTTTGAAGGCTATGGTTTGACAGGCATAAGAAAATTCTTTTGAAAGTTAGAGAAAGCTTTGAAAGTTAGAGAAAGCTTAACATTTTTATTCAAAAATTTTTGAGATTTTATTTTTATTTTAAGTGTGTGGGTGTTTTGCCTACATGTATGTCTGTGTACCATGTACATGCCTGGTACCCACAGAGGCCAGAAGAGGGTGTCTGGTCCCCTGGGACTAGAGTTAGGGAAGGTTGTGAACCATCTTGTGGGCGCTGGAAATTGAACCTGGGTTCTCTAGGAAGAGCAGCCAGTGCTTTTAACCTGAGCCTTCTCTCAAGTCCTAATATTTACTACTTTAAAAAGATTACATTGTATGTGTGGGTGGGTGCATGTGCCGCAGTCCATGAGTGGAGGTTAGAAGCCACCTTGCAGAGGCCGGTTTTCTCTTCCCGCCACGAGGGGTTCCAGGGATCGCATTCTTCAGCTGTGGAGCAATGCCCTTACCTGCGCATCTACTGGTTGTAGGGAAATGTTCTGGATTTGACCCTTTTCTAGACTATAAACATTTTGTTCATGGCTAGTAATATCCACTGATTTGACTTTAGGTTATGAGAAGCATGTTATGCTAGAACACTATTCCTATTACCCTCCCCCCATGTAATCATCATCATCATCATCATCACCGTTTCAGTTTTTCAATTCCCTTTATTTGACTTGTGTACGTGTATGTATAGGGACTTGCATGCACCAGTGTGCATAGGGAGGTCAGGGAACTCATGTGCTGCTGCAGGGAGCATCCATGCATTTGTGTGCACAGTGCTGGAGGCTCAGGCTTTGTGCCTGCCAAGGGCCTGCAAGTTCTCATTTAGTTGCACAAAACAAGTGCTTGGGCATCGAAGGTCCAGTCTAAAGCATTATTATGCTTCAAACACTTTTTTAAAAGTGATATTTATTTATCATATTTTGGAAGATATATAATGGTATCAGCTAGAATCATTTCATAATCTTTTTTTGCAACTTGCTATAATTGGCTAAATATTTACTGAGTATTCATTATGTGAAGCACTAAGATACTGCTTAGGTTCATAAAATTCTTTAAAAAAATATTTATAGTTGGTCAAATCCCAATGACTTGGGAGGTCACAGGGCCTAGGGCATCCTACAACCATTGTTTTGCTAAATGACATACTGATGCTTATACCCATATATTAGTGCTGCCCTCCACCTTGACCAGAGAAGTTTCTCTCTTTACTAGTCAGCATTTAGTATAGACTTATAACTGGTTAAAGTGTGAGAATAAGTGTCTACTGAGGTCTCAGTTCTAAATGGGACATCTATATCAACCCTCGTCCACAAGGTTTAAGAATCATCCCGGAAGAGGGGCAGAAAGAACGTAAAGAGTCAGAGGATCGGGAGTAAATGCTGTGAGATGCCCTCTGATAGACATGACATGGTCATTGCACCCAGGAACTCAATGCAGCTATGATTTCCTGTCAAGATCATGTCAACGAGGTCATTCAGTATTCCAGTAATTAGACTTGGGGGACAGGGCTGGAGAGATGAACTGGTGGCTAACAGCACTGGCTGCTCTTTCAGAGGACTTGGGTTAGATTCCCAGCACCTACATGGTGACTCATAATTATTCGTAACTTCAGTTTCAGGGGATCTAACACCACCCTCTAGCCTCCATGGATACCACCCATGCACCATGTGCACAGACATAAATATAGGCAGAATTCCTACACACATAAAACAAAATTTTATATATATATAAAATAAATAATATATTGAACCTTCAGGCTGGCCCAGGTTCACACAATTCTTAACAGGAAAAGCAGTCATGAACGGCATCTTGGCTAACTTTAACATCTGGTAACGAGGTCAAAGGCACTTATTTTATTTCTCAAGCAATAAAACATCTCATTAATTTACTTTCTCAAAAATAGTAAAGATGTCAAACTAAAAAAAAAAAAAAATCTGGCTGAGCATGGTGGCACATGCCTTTAATCCCAGTACTGGGGAGGCAGAGGCAGGTGGATCTTTATGAATTCAAGGCCAGCCTGGTCTACATAGAGAAACCCTGTCTCAAAAAAAGGTGTGTGGGGGGGGGGTAGAGATTTGGCTCAGTGGTGCCGCTCTTCCAGAGGACCTGGGTTTAGTTCCTAGCACCTTCACAGCAGCTCACAACTGGCTGTAACTCCGTTCCAGGGGATCTGACACCTTCAGAAAGACATACATGCAAGCAAAACACCAAGACACATAATATAATAATAAATAAATCATTAAAAAATACAATTCTATTGCAGAGACACAAAACCGAAAAAAAGAGGCAGATTTATAAGTCTCAGGGAAAACCAGAAAGCTTCAACAGAAGCAAGTTACAAAGGCATGTAGCCCCAGAAGATAAAAAAGGCACTCAGTAGCAGACTCAGGAAAAAGAGCCGGGAGACTTCAGCTCAGAACAATGCAAGTACTTCACCCAGGCAGCCTTTTGAACACTGAACTAGCTAATGTCAGGAGCACGTGCCTGGACACTGACGTAGAAAAGAAAAATTAAGACAAACAGCAATAACGACAACAACAAAAGCCCTAAAGAATGGGCTAGAAGACCGCGCTGCAGTCACTGGAAAGCGCCTTTCACCAAAGAACTTATACTTAACATTGCTATTATCAACTCCTGAAGCACAAAGCTGGTGGCTGCGAGCTCTTAATAGATTCAGGAAACTCAACCAAAAAAAAAGAGAGTGGGGTAGCACGCCTTTAATCCCAGCACTGGAGAGACAGTGGCAGGCCGGTCTCTGTGAGTTCGAGGCCAGTCTGGTTTACAGAGTTCCAGGACAGCCAAAGCTACACACAGAGAAACCCTGTCTCGGAGGAAAAAAAGAAAGAAAGAAGGAAGAAAGAAAAGAACCAAGCATTTTATCGTCGGGTGCCCCTTCCTCACAGCAGGAGCAGGAAACGCTTGAGTTTTGGGTGTAGGTGCACCTTTAGGAAAGCAGCGGTAGAGCGCTTTCAAGGCTAAGAGATGCTGCTCCACGCCGGAGAGCCTACGCCAGGGACAAGATGGGTACCGCACCGGCTGGACACCCGTACCTTGCCCCGCACCTAATGGGCTGCGCGGCGAGAGTTCGGGACCGCGGGGCCCGCACGCGGGGAACCACGCATGCGCAGAGCCCAGAGCCGCGCGGGATGCACGGCCGCGGCTGACGGAGCCAACCGCCCGGCCTCGTCTGGTGCCGGCTGCCGCCGCCCTCACCCCAACGCCGCGACCCGGCTCACGCTTCTCTCCTGCCAGCAGCTCAGGACTCGGCGGTCCCGTCAGACCGCTGAGGGCGCGACGGCGGCTGCGACGGCCCCGGAGGCGCGAGAGGCGCCGGGGTCGCGGCGGCGATTGGCCGGCCGCGGCGCCTGCTCCCATAATGCAGCGCATGGCGCGTCATTGAAGAGAGACCATGATGGCGGCTGCGCTGGGGCCCCCAGAAGTGATCGCTCAGCTGGAGAACGCGGCCAAAGTTCTGATGGTGAGAACGCCGGGCCCCGAGAACCGCAGGATCCGTGGGACTCCGGCTGGCTCGACCGCGGCAGGCTTGCTGTCCGCTGGCCTGGCGGCCGGGAAGGGCCTTGGGATGAACCCTGAAGTGGTGGTGGCGTGGCGCAGGATTCTCCATCCTACTTTCCTCCTGTCTTGGTCCCTTACTTTCTAGAGCTTGTCCTCTTCCCTGGCCGCCCTATCCTCTGCCTGGGGTGTAGTGGCGTAGGATGGAGAGTTTCCTGTGCCTCCTGCTTCGCCCTATCTATATATCGCGTTGGGCAGACTGGGTAGCAGAGCAAGGCACGGGAGGGAGCTTGGGGTGAACCCCGCAGGACTTGGGTCAGGGTACAGTCTTGGGACTGTGTGCATGACGCTCAGTAGTTGATACTGTTAGGGGAGGGATGGCACAGCCTGGGTGCTGTTAGCAACCCCTGTTCCCTCGTGCATCGGGTCCCTTTGCTCTTTGCCTGACATGCAGGCAGCTCTGGGTAACCGCAGCCGGCACGTGGACGGAGCGGAGCGGCAGGAAGGAGGGACGCAAGTCTTTAGGACCAAGGTCGTTGGGGCCAAACTTGGTCCAGGACCGAGCTCGTGTGCGTTTCGAGTATAGGAAAGCTGACTCTGTGGTACTCGTTAACATAAGTCTCACATAGTTTGATGAGGGTGTTTGAGCAGGACGAGTCAGGATTATAAACGGTATTCTACATTGGGAGCGAAAGTAAGGATAAACATCGTTCGGTTACTCAGTAAACTGTGTATCTTACGTTTGCTGTCTCAGCTTGATTTCTTTCATTTTTCGTTTTGTAAATTATGACAACTGCGTTTGTAGATTATTAATTTTGAAATTTATAGGTCCTTTTTTTTTTAACTTAAAATGATTTAGACTTTCTAAGAATTGAATGCAGCCCGATTTTTTTTTTTTTGTACCCCGGACTCTCTTTACTTTTAGGTTAGTGAGGATTGTGTTGGAGCATCATGTTTAAGAATATTTTAGCTAGGGCCTGGAGAGCTGGCTCAGTGGAGCACATGATGCTCTTCCGGAGGACCTGAGTGGGTTCCCCGCACCTCTGTCAGGTGGTTCCATCCACTTGTAACTCCAGTTCCAGGGCACCTGCACTAACATGCACATACCCACACATGGAAATAAACACATAATTAAAAAATAAATAATGTTAAAACGTTTAAAAATAATGCTTGAACCAATTCTAGAGTTGTTATTAGTACCATCCATCAAGTTTTGTCTTCACATACAGTATCAGATGCTTTAGCTTCTGGAAGGTGAGAGGAGGGGCTGGAGAGATGGCTCAGGAATTTAGAGCACTTGTGGCTTCCTCAGAGGACCTGGGCCTGAGCACACGTGGTGATTCACAACCATCCTTGACTCTGCTTCCAGGGGATCCGACGACCTCTTCTGACCTCCACAGGCCGTGCAGATAAAAACACATAAATAAACCCATAAAAGATTTTGGATTAAAAACTTAAGCTTAATAAAAGTTTGCTAAAATCTCCAAATACAGCGTCCCCACAATACCTGAAAATTTCTGAGGAGTTAGGGGTATTTTTTATTATATTAAACAACACAGTAGTGCTCTAGTATTTAAGTTGATAGGTTACTTGATGGTGTTCGTCATTGGCCTGATGGAATGTAGTGTTTGTGCTTGGCAATGCATCCTTTTTCTTTCCTGGTAAGGCTGGTTTTTATCACAATGTTTATATGTGGGTAAGAAAATGGTACTAATATTCTATTGATTGCTAGAGTTTGGGTCCTATCTTATGAATCCCTGTAGCAGCTTTGCACTGTTGAGAGAAACTGATATTCAAAGCAAATTAGTGATAATCATAACTCAGTTTACCGGACACTCCCATTTCAGAATTCTGAACTCTTTACTCTGTAGCATAGGCTAGGTTAGAAGCATTATGTAGGTAGCCCATGCTGGCCTTGACCTTCTGGTACTCCTGCATCAGCCTCAGAGTGCTGGTATCACAGGCATTGAGCTTTATTCCTTTGAATTTTTTATTCAATATGTTGTTTCTCAAAACCAGCATATTAATTATCCTGTTACATTTTCTTTTTTGATGGGAAATTTCTGTAGTGATACATTTATAATCAGGCCTTTTAAGGTCATGGAATAAAGTACCGAACATAAAGTATTGGACCTACAGGGTGACAGGTAAAGAGGGTTGCTGAGATGGGTAAAAGGTTTTGTGAGTACGTACAAAAAAAAGTAAAAAAAAAAAAAAGTTAAGGTATTATCTGGCATAAGGAATGATTTTTGTCTAAAAGGTATTAATGTTTTCTGTAAATACTGCTTAATTCACGACCAAGAAGTTATCTGCTGGAAGGTAAATTTGAAGGTAGATGAGCTAGAATGATGAAAGGCTGTTGTAAATTAGCCATGTGTGTACAAGTACACTTATCGATTCTGAAAACATGGTGAAATGGGAAAAAAGGTTTGTTTTTGTTGTTTTGAGATAGGGTCTCACTTTGTAACATTGACTGGCCTGGAACCCCCTGTGTGGATCAGGCTGGCCTGCTTTTGCTACCAAGTGCTCCGGACCACCACATATGCTGAAAATCATGATTTGGTTTTGAGACAGCGCCTGTCCTGGAACTTGCTGTGTAGTCCACACTGACCTTGAATTTTCCCTCTCCCTGCCTCAGCCTCCTGAGTGCTGGGATTATATGTAGGCACCACCTTGCCTGCCTGGAGAAGTATTTATTTATTTATTTATTTTTCTTTTTTTTCCCCTTGATATTTATTGAGCTCTACATTTTTCTCTGCTCCCCTCCCTGCCACTCCCCTCCCTCCTTCAGCCCTCCCCCCAAGGTCCCTATGCTCCCAATTTATTCAGGAGATCTTGTCTTTTTATACTTTCTACTTCCCACGTAGATTAGATCTATGTAGGTCTCTCTTAGTGTCCACATTGTTGTCTAAATTCTCTGGGATTGTGGTTTGTAAGCTGGTTTTCTTTGCCTTATGTTTAAGAACCACCTATGAGTGAGTACATGTGATAACTGTCTTTCTGTGTCTGGGTTACCTCACTCAAAATAATGCTTTCTAGTTCCATCCATTTTCTTGCAAAATTCAAGCTGTCGTTATTTTTTTCTGCTGTGTAGTACTCCATTGTGTAAATGTACCACATTTTTTTTTATCCATTCTTCGATCAAGGGGCATTTAGGTTGTTTCCAGTTTCTGGTTATGACAAATAAAGCAGCTATGAACATAGTTGAGCACATGTCCTTGTGGCACGATTGAGCATCCTTTGGATATATACCCAAAAGTGGTATTACTGGGTCTTGAGGAAGGTTGTTTCCTAATTTTCTGAGAAATCAGCACACTGACATCCATAGGGGTTGTACCAGCTTCCATTGCCACCAGCAATGCAGAAGTGTTCCCTTTTCCCCACAACCTCTCCAGCATAAGTTGTCATCAGTGTTTTTGATCTTGGCCATTCTTACAGGTGTAAGATGGAATCTCAGAGTTGTTTTGATTTGCATTTCTCTGATGACTAAGGATGTTGAACATTTCCTTAAGTGTCTTTCAGCCATTTTAGATTCCTCTGTTGAGAGT
>PVIU01003800.1:0-115791 GCA_004026605.1 Ondatra zibethicus | reverse complement strand
ATTGGATTATGTGATCTTTTGTTGTCCAATTTCTTGAGTTCCTTGTATATTTTGGAGATCAGACCTCTGTCTGATGTGGGGTTAGTGAAGATCTTTTCCCATTCTGTAGGCTGTCATTTTATCTTGTTGACCATGTCCTTTGCTTTACAGAAGCTTTTCAGTTTCAGGAGGTCCCATTTATTAATTGTTTCTCTGAGTGTCTGTGCTGCTGGGGTTCTATTTAGGAAGTGGTTCCCTGTGCCAATGCGTTCAAGCGTACTTCCCACTTTCTCTTCTATAAGGCTCAGTGTGGCTGGCTTTATGTTGAGGTCTTTGATCCATTTGTACATGGTGATAGATAGGGGTCTACTTTAATTTTTCTACATGTTGATATCCAGTTATGCCAGCACCACTTGTTGAATATGCTTTCTTTTTTCCATTTGATATTTTTTGCTTCTTTATCAAATATCAGGTGTTCGAAGATGTGTAGATTGATATCCCAGTCTTCTATTTGGTTCCATTGGACCTCCTGTCTGTTCTTATGCCAGTACCAGGCTATTTTCAGTACTGTAGCTCTGTAGTATAGTTTGAAGTCAGGGATTGTGATGCCTCCAGAAGTTCTTTTGTTGCCCAGGATTGTTTTGGCTATCCTGGGTTTTTTGCTTTTCCAAATGAAGTTGAGTATTGTTCTTTCGAGGTCTTTGAAGAATTTTGTTGGGATTTTGATGGGCATGGAGAAGTGTTTAAATAAGCTTCCCAAATTAAGTTTTTAGAAAGATTCAGGTTGTTACCCTTTTTTTAAGCATAATTTTATTGATTTGTTGAATTTCACATCATGCACCCTAATTTGGCTCACCTAAGAGTCCCTCAGTATAGGGTGTTGCCTTTTGCTTGAGGAATTTAACTATTTTTTTCAGAGGATGGTAGATATTTTACAGAGTAAAGCCAACCATACTCTAAACTAACATTTTCTTCACTCAGTGTTTTCCTGATGTCAAATTTAATCAGGTTACCTAAATGTAGACTTGAAAACTTGATGTTGAATATACATATTTTATGACTCACGAATTATAGCAGAAAAATGGAATTCATTATTTTAAATAAATAATACGCTATTTTTTTCCACCCCATTCTCTCTTCTTATGTAATCTCCATAACAGTTGAAATAGGCTTTGACCTTTTCCACTGACTTTTACAACACACAACCTGTGGCTTTTCCTTTTTATCTATCTTTTTTTGTTTGTTTGTTTTTGTGTTTTGAGACAGAATTTCTCTATGTACTTTTGGAGCCTGTCCTGGAACTATTTTTGTTTGTTTGTTTTGTTTTTAAAGATTTATTTATTTATTAAGTATACAGTGGTCTGCCTGCATATGTCCCTGCAGGCCAGAAGAGGGCACCATATTTTATTACAGATGGTTGTGAGCCACTATGTGGTTGCTGGGAATTGAACTCAGGACCTTTGGAAGTATAGCCAGTGCTCTTAACCTCTGAGCCATCTCTCCAGCCCTTGTTTTTTTTTTTTTTTCAAGTCAAGGTTTCTTGGTAGCTTTGGACCCTGTTCTGGAACTCACTTTGTAGACCAGGATGTCCTCAAACTCAAAAAGATCTGCCTGCCTCTGCCTCCCAAGTGCTGGGATTTAAGGCGTGTTCCACCACTACCTGGCTCAGAATTAATTTTTTTTAGTTGGCAATTGTATGTATTTTGGGGGGACCAGGTAATGTTTAGATACATAAATATACATATATATTGTGTAATTCCAAATCATGTCTTTTATCTTAAAGAAAATTATAAGTGTGTCATAGCTCACACTAAGGCTGGATTTGTAGTTTGCTTTTGTGGGTCAGGTTATTGTATTTCCACAGATTTGTGTAATTGTGCTAGTTTAGCATAATTTTATCAACAAATAAAGAGAAAATGCCTTTCAAATGAGAAATAGTTAATAGAAGAGAGTTGGGGATATTTCTCTATTCACTTGTAATTGTAGGAAGTCAAGTTGGCTCTAAAATAACAATATTTCAGAGTAGAGCCTTTCAGAGTTTAGTTTTGGGTGACTGTTAAAATTGCAGATTCCATTGCTTTGCCTAGAGAAGTCCTGATTAAATAGGCAGTATTTCATTCTGTTCCCTGGTCGTCCATGGCTGAAAGCCTTTAGGTCTGAAAGCTCAGCAAAGTTGTTGGCCTCTGCTTTAACATGCCAGCTATAAAGCTGTTCCACAGCTGTCTGGTTTTTCTACTGGGGCTGCCTACATAATTTGCAGGGCCCAGTACAAATGAAAATGTTGAAAAAAAAAGGAGCTTGGAAGTGCTGATAAATATTTATTATAAAATGGTGGCAGGGAGATGGCTTAGTTGGTGAAGTGCATGCTGGGCAAGCACGAGGACCTCCATTCAAATCTTCTGAAGCCAGATGCAGAAGTGCATGTGTGTAATCCCAACACTGGGAAGACAGACAAGCAGATCCTGGAGCTTGCTGGTCAGCCGGCTTAGCCATTTGGTAGGCTCTGGATCCAAAAAGAGACCTTGTCTCAAAAAGATAAGATGGAAAGCAGTAGAGGGAGACAGTCAACCTCCAGCCTCTGCACGGCATTTTTTGATAGTCATCTGAGGTGACTGCTGTATTTGAGCAGACTGTGCAGGAGAGGAAGGCAGGCAGTGCGTGGTGGAGTCTGGTGACGGATTTCTCAGGTTTGAGCAGACCTGTTTTTCTTGCAAAGGCTAGCAGCAGGCTTTGGATAAGGTCCTGCTTGCCAAGCTTTGTAGTGCACTTCTCCTACTTCCTGTCTCTCTGGCCACTGCGGTTTTTTTATTCTTCTGTTTTCATCCTAACACAAGGCGTTTCATAGACAATTCCTTCTGCCTGAAGAGTGTTCTTCACTTTTCAGGGAAGCCTTCCTTTGTCAACTGGAAGGTGAGGTTCACCTGCTCTATACCCCCTACACTAACACTGCCTACGTGTTACTTGACGAATGCTGTTAGACTCTTAATATATGTTAAGTTTGGGGACCCTGCTTGCTTTCCCTTGACAGTTTATACCTAGCATCTGGCATGAGTCTTGTCATAGAGCAGTTGCTTTAGTATTATGTTGAATGAAGAAAATTAATGACTAAATACAGAAGGGAGTGTGATGTTGTGACTCAGTGGGAGTGAGCAGGTATGGCCTATACTAAGCCCTTTTACCACCATAATTACCTTGAGTTTGCCCGTCGGTGGGTCTTGGGAGTTGTGGACGTTGTGAGACTGTCAACAAAGGTGGTGAGTGAGAATCTAAACAAGACTGGGGTGGGGAGTATATTAATCTTAATTTTTTAAAAATTTATTATGTATATAGTGTTCTGAGCACCAGATCTCATTATAGATGGGTGTGAATCATCATGTGGTTGCTGGGAATTGAACTCGGGATCTCCAGAACAGCAGTCAGTTTTCTTAACCTGTGAGCTGTCTCTCCAGCCCAATCTTAATTTTTTTTTAATGCCAAAATAACTGATGAGGGGGAAATGACTGTATATGTATTTGGGGAAGCTGAGGACTACTTCCCCAAACAGGCTTAGACTTTATTTTCTCAACATTCATCTTACAAATTAATCAAAACTATTGTAATCTGTAATATAATCATGTTTAATTATAAAGTTATTTGCTTTTACCTACCAGGTGGCGTCATAGAAAAGTCGTGTGTGTGTGTATGTGTGTGTATAGGCACATGTGGAAGTTATTGAAATCATGGAATTGAAAGGCAGTATAGTAAAGGGTCTGGAATATCTGTTATTTTACTCCAACAATGATGGTGTGTGTGATATTTAGCAAGTCAGTTTATGTCGGTGTCCTCTAAAATAGAGTAATGAATGGGACTGGAGACACAGCTAAGTGGCTAACAGGTACTGCCCTTAAAGAGGACGTATCTTCAGGTTCTAGCACCACGTTAGGTGACTGACAATCTCCTTTAACTCCAGCACTAGGGGATCCTATGCTTCTGGCTTCCAAGGGCACCTGCACTCACATGTACCCCTCCTACACATAATTAAATACATCTTACAAAATTAAATAAATTAGGACAATGAAACTGTAAAAAGAATAAAACAGAATTAGGGTTTAGCTCAGCTAAATGTTCTTGCCATCAAGCCTGATGATCTTAGTTTGATTCCTAAGACCCACATGGTAGAAGGCAAGAACCAACTCCTGTAAGTTGGTGTGCTCAGGTACACACACGCGCGCGCGCGCACACACACACACACACACACACACACACGTACACAAATAAATAAAGGTAAGAAAAATTAAAGTAGGATGCCTTGAGAGTTATAAAAGGTTAAGTAATTTATGTTAAAAGTGCTTAGTATAATGTCTGGCGCATAGTAAGTGCTTTATAAATTATAGCTGGTTTTTGTACCTTAATGTATCATATAACCTCACATCAAAGCATATAAAATCAAGACAGCCTTGGAGTACTAAATAAATACTTATCAACTTAACTTTCAAGTACTGTGAGCTGCTAACACTTGCTTTGCTCTCCAGTGTGGCCGGCCATAAGAGGCTGTTGACATTTGCAATGGTACACATGTGCTAGTGTGTCACATCCAGTATGACTTGGGTCCTAAAACCCTGCTAGAGGAAGTGAGGGGATTAAGGACACACACACAGACACATGTACAGTGAAGCTAGGGTCAAGTGGGGTTCTCTAATGTTTCCACTCTTCTACCACATCAAACTGGACCTCAGCGTGTTTATTAGGTATCGCACAGGGGAAGGGGCTAGCTAGTTTGGGTAGGAGGTCTCTGTAGGTAAGCAATATCAGGCTGTAAATATCCGGGAGGAGGAAGCTACAGCGTCTAGTTTTGGCACACATTGTTCATAAGCCATGCTTGGATTCCCAGGAAAGGCTTTACTATTTCTCTTTAGACTGGCCCATATGGGTGAATGGCTTTGTCGGTTTTCCATGGGCTAATTGGTCTTGGAGTCTGCAACAGTCTGTGCACATGTCAAAACACACAAAATTCACTCAGGACTTCCTTTGCACCCTATATAGTGGCTATGTGTTATACAACACATGTCTTTGTGAATCTCTGCATTCATCTTCTGTTTTGTAAATTACTGATCCCTATTTGAAATATCCTCATTTATTTCTTCTAGTTGTTGGCATCATATTCTTATTCTGGTTCCTTTTCTTGGTCTTGCATCTTCAAAACATAGTACTTTATAAAATATCAATAGTACACACATTGCTAAAGAGAAGATGGACATAATCTGTTGCTTTATGAATATAAATTTCATCTTTAGACTTATAAAACAATTAGGATGATCACATAGGCTGGTTATGGTGTGTATACTTTTAATCTCAGCACTAGAGGTAAAGGCAGGTGAGTTGTGGGTTTGAAAACCCTCCTGGTTGAAATAGTGAGCTCCAGACCAGCCAGGGCTACATCATAAGACCTCACCTAAAAAACAAATGAACAAACAAAACCAAACCGTTGTAACTGGAGGTTTCTCTCCCGCCCACCAGTTCCCGAGGATTAAGCCTACTCTGAGGCTTAATTATATAAATTAACCCATTTCTAATAATCTGTGTATCGCCATGTGACTTCTTGGCTTTACCTGTTCTCTAGTACATTGTGTTGCTCTGGCGACTTCTGGCATCTCCCCAACTCTGCCTTCTTTCTCCCTGTATCTCTGTTTGGATTTCCTGCTGAGCTATATTTTGCTCTGCCATAGGCCAAAGCAGCTTCTTTATTAACCAATGGTAATAAAACATATTCACAGCATACAGAGAGGTTATCCCACAGTACATAATGATCAAACAATGATTTTTTAATATGATTAAATAATTAAAAATAATTTTTAAAAATTATTTTTTAAAAAATCATTGTTTAATATACATCTGTTTTTAGCATAGCTTTATTTTGAGACATCTATCTTTAACATATCTTTATTTTGAGACAGTTCATGAACTGTCTCAAAGCTGAAAATGTTACCATATTTGTGTATCCACTTGTTATATTTGTTTATTTTGAGGCAGGATATCACTGTGTAGCCTTGACTGGTGTGGAGTGTGAAGAGATCCACCTGCCTTTGCTTCCCCAGTGCAGGGATTAAAGGTGTACACTACCATGCCAGACCATGCACTGGCTATTTGAGATAGGGTCTCTTGTCAGGACCAGGGGCTGATTAGTCTCTGCTGGCTGTCCAGACATCTGACTCTTTCAGCCTCCCAAGCGGAGGTGAGTTATTCTAGATGCCAGCAAGTGCTCCAGATTTTTGTCTCGCTGTCTTCTTAATCTCTTGGAGTGGGGGAGGGGCTTCCATCTTCTAGTTTATGGCTTTAGGAAGTGAGCAGAGCTAAAAACGGCATGCCATTTCAAGGGAGAAGTAAAAGATGTATTTGCAGCTGAATCACCTCTAGAAAATTCCATCCAAAAGTTTGCTAATCTCATATTGGCTGGAATGAATCTGATAGCTGCTCCTACTGAAGAGAGGATTGCAAGAAACTCAGCAGGTGCATTGCTCTATAACTAAAGTCAGGATTGCCTTGCAGTAGAAGAAAATGCTCAGATGTGGAGGGCATAGGTGTCATCTTGTTAAAGTGTTGTTAAAAATCTTAATTATTTAGTGTGTGTATGTGTGTGGCATACTCTTATTAGGGAGTACATGTGGAGGTCAGAGGACAACTTGCAGGAGTTGATTATCTTCCATTACATGGGTCCTGGGGAATCAAACTCAGGTTGTCAGACTTGGTGGCAAGAACCTTTACCCATTGGGCTGTTTCACTGATCTTTTTAAAAAACAACTTAAAAGAATTAATTACAAAGTGTTAGTTTTTGTTATGTGTATTTTACTCTTTGGTTAGAGTTTCAGTTTTTTGCTGAATAGCCCTGTGTTAATTTTAATGCAGTCTCTCTCTTCTAAAGATTGACTGATATTTTCTTTACTTATAGTGACTTTAATATTTAGAAGAGTAATTGTGATATAGTTGAATTTATTAATTTTGAAAAAGGATTTGTACTTGCTATTTATTGTTTAAGAAGTTTTTTACTGCCCTGAAAAAAACCTGTGTTTTCTTCCTAACATTTTATTAATGTTGCTTTTTTTTTTTTTTTTTTTTTTTTTTTTTTTTTTTTTTTTTTTTTTTTTTTTTTTTTTTTTTTGGTTTTTTCGAGACAGGGTTTCTCTGTGGCTTTGGAGCCTGTCCTGGAACTAGCTCTTGTAGACCAGGCCGGCCTCGAATTCACAGAGATCCGCCTGCCTCTGCCTCCCGAGTGCTGGGCTTAAAGGCGTGCGCCACAACTGCCCGGCTAATGTTTCATTTTTAAATCTTAAATTCTCCTGTGTACAAAGTGAATTTATTACTTTGTACAAAATGTGTAGATTATCTAGTTGTTACTGTACTGGCAGCCTGGCTAGTCTGACCTTTCCTCACCTATGTGTCTTACTTAGGTCATGGTCTGTTCCTGGGGATTCTCTCTGCATGGTTTTCTTTTGCTTCAGAATGGGATGTGTGAGTTAAAATCTTAGCTCTAATGCTGGTTTTGAATTTTAACCATTCTTTCTTAAGTGTCTGTCTGGTTTGGCAAGCTTTTGGCCTTTTTCTTTTTTGTGTGTGTGTGGTTTTTTTGTTGTTGGGTTTTTTGTCTTTTTTTATTTTTTTGGTTTTTCTTTTTTTTTTCAACGATTGATTTATTTATTTATTATTAAGTATACAGTGGTCTGCCTGCATATGTCCCTGCATGCCAGAAGAGGGCACCAGATCTCATTACAGATGGTTGTGAGCCACCATGTGGTTGCTGGGAATTGAACTCAGGACCTTTGGAAGTGTAGCCAGTGCTCTTAACCTCTGAGCCATCTCTCTAGCCCCTATTTTTTTTTTTTTTTTTTTTTTTTGGTTTTTCGAGACAAGGTTTCACTGTGGCTTTGGAGCCTGTCCTGGAAGTAGCTCTTGTAGACCAGGCTGGTCTCGAACTCACAGAGATCCACCTGCCTCTGCCTCCTGAGTGCTGGGATTAAAGACGTGTGCCACCACCGCCCGGTGCTTTTGGCCTTTTTCATGGATGAAGATTGCTGAGATTTGAACAGGGTTGCATTATTGTTAATTTTGAGAGAACTGTATGCTTACTTTTAAGTGTAGTAGGTCTTAGGTCGTTGACTTCTCTCTCATTGCCAATGGGAACCTGAAAGGCAGATAAGTATCTATCTATCCTTGAGATTTCCCCTGGACTCTGCTGCGGAGAGGGGATTAGGAGCCAGACTTCTCTGATTGTATGTCCCCTTCTTGTCATTAAAGTGGGGTTTAGTTTGTGTAAAGGAGTTATGAGATAGTGTAGAACTGTCTGCAATCAGGAAAAGATTAAGATAAGATGGAGGAGGAAAGATGAGAAAATACGTAAGGCTGTGTGGGAAAGAGGGGGTACACGAGTCAAGACAAAGTTGTAAGGAATATTTTGCAATGCATTGGAGAAGGTGGTAGAAAATGAAGAAAGTCTTAGAAAAGGTGGATACATGGAGAGAGTCCAGCATCCTGGGAGGTGTTTAGATACATCTCATGTATTACCAAGCTTGGCTCTTGGTATATAGTCACTTTATTTATTTTTTAAACTTTGAGAGTAAGAATAAGATCACTCTGGGAGAAAGTCTTTGAGAAGGGTGCTCTGAGAGGAAGACATAGTTGGTAGGAAGGACAGTTTTGAAGTAAGTGCTGAGGAGCTTGAGGGATTAATCAGGGCCATCCGGAGGACAGTTCTTATGGAGCACTATGGAACACGGATAAGTAAGTTTATTATTTATTTAATTGTTTGGGTTTTGTTGGTTTTTGTTTGTTGTATTTTTGAGAGGGGGTTCACTATCAGGCTGGCCTTGAACACAAAGATCTGTCTGCCTCCCTAGTGTTGGGAAATGAGGTCTCTCTATGTAGACCAGGCTGGCCTAGAACTCAGAGTCATCTGCCTCCTAGATGCTAGGGTAATAGAATAAATGTAACGTATCAAAACGTATTATCCTTTTTGAGTAGTTTTAAATTTAGATAGGAACAGTTCTAAGAGCCCAGTGTTCAAGAAAATGTAGTGAAAACTTAAAGTTGAACAAATTCTCATTGAAATCTTCACTGATTGAGTCAAAGGCTACTAATACTTGTGTGTTTGGGTGACACATCTGTCATTTTGTAATTAGAGCATGAAACCATCTATTAAAGCGAAGAAAGTGTTAATTAGATCTTTATAGTATAACTTCAAACCATGTTTTCTCTTCTACTCTCATAGTGTGGTTTTTTTGTCTACAAATAGTACCTGATTATTCAGTCTGACTTTAGCGTGCCGTTTTCCGTCTTTCATGAATTGTACATAATAATATGTATAGGAAGCCAGAATATTAGTTAGCATTTTCTGCTAGTTAAGAGAGCCAGAACTCCTCAGTTTACTTCTAGGATAAGCACTGATGTCATGTGTACTTGAAGTCACATTCTTATTGACTTGGCTCTCTTGGGAATTAACAATTTCCAAATCTTGATTTTTCCATTTAAAAGAGGGAGATAACTCCTACAAGGATATTCCTAGAACTAATGAGCTAATATGTAAAATTTAGCATTCTACCAGACAGTTTTATAATGATTGTAACTTTATGACTATTACTGACAGTTTAGAACAGTCATGGCTTCCTAGGGAAAGAACTGGAGGTCTGTAGAATGGGGATTGGAATTGGTGACTGTTCCGAAGAAAGGCTTAGCATCACGGCAGTAGAAGCAATTAGAATAAACTGGTGGATGCAGGGTTTATGAACTCGTGATTGGTTAATTCCTGTCTTGTCTTGTAGAATCATGTAAGTGCATTACTAGCTCTGGCATGGTGTTAAGCATATAGTCCTTGTCAAATACATTCTGAACAGATACTGTTCAAAGTCTTTGAACCCCATATATATCCAGCATACTAAAAACTAAGCATGTCATTTAACCCCTGCATCGGTAAATAATCTCCAGATTTCCAGTTTTGGGTTCTTCTGACTTGAGTCACTGTCACTTTTTACCAGATTTTGTGAACAGACCTGCTTGTCTGTGCTGGTAGGATGGTGAAGTTGGGGACAGAAGCACCAGTCTTTGTATTGGGTTTGTGAGCGTTTGCTCCCACAAGTGCTCTTAACCATGGAGCCATCTCCACAGACTTCTTGGAATTTACTGGTGGAAATAATTTACTGTTGGGAAGTTGTTGTCAAATCGTTTTATTTATTTTTTTTTAAAAATATTTATTTATTATGTATACAATATTCTGTCTGTGTCTATGCCTACAGGCCAGAAGAGGGCACCAGACCCCATTAAAGATGGCTGTGAGCCACCATGTGGTTGCTGGGAATTGAACTCAGGACCTTTGGAAGAGCAGGCAATGCTCTTAACCTCTGAGCCATCTCTCCGGCCCCACCAAATCGTTTTAAAGGACTTTTATAGTTATTGAGTCTACATATTCTTTTTTTTTACTGTTTTAATATTTTTATTTACATGATTGTAAATTATACAATTTCTACTATTTAGTATTTTGTAGAAAACCATTTTACAATATACAAGATTTTCAAATGCAACAAGAATATCAAAAACTACATGTATGTACCAAGTTTACAGGCTATGTTGAAGCTTTATCTTAAAAACACCTTCAGGAGTATAAACATCCAACCAGTTCTCTCAGCTTTAAAAAAATGTGATTAGAAATATACAATTTAATAAAATATAAAAATAAAATATAAATGGTTGATCAAATACTGATTCATCAGTTACCCTTTAAAGCTTCACTTAATCATATGTACATGAGTGTGCAATAAGGTTTTCAAACAGTGGCTGTAAAACTGCAGTACTTTACATTCTTACATTACCTGCTGCTCTTGGACTCTTGTGCTCAAGTAACCTTTCTGCCTCAGTCTGGCAAGTGCACACAGAACAGCTTTCCTTCAAGAAAGAAGTCATAGCTCTCGACTTAGGAATCTAAAGAATATTCTGTCCTGCCACTTTTGGTGATTTTATTGTGTGTATAATATCCAAATAGGTGGTTACATTTTATACTATACATTAATATATTCATGCCTTTACTTTTTATAAAAGTGAGTAGCGGAGTAGTTTAGCCCCATTAGCTGTAGAAGGAGTTTTTATTTATAAAATAACTAGCATAAGGATCATGAGAGGAAAAATGATCCAGACACTACCCAGGTAACCCAGTGTTGATTTGTACACACAGCTGTGAGTGGGTGGTGTTGACTAACTGCAATGTTAATGATGAGAACAGAGTTTGCAGGCGAAAGAACAGAACTTGTAATGTAGCTAGCTGCTCCCAATATTTTGTTACTAAATCCAATTAAACTTAGTTCTGTAATAGAAAGTTTTGTTTTTTTCTGGAGAACTGTAGAGGGTGCTGTAACCTTAGGAATAATGTGCACTGGCTTTAACTAGTACAGGCATTCACAGGGCAAGAGTGTCACAGTGTTCAGAGAGACTGATAATGCATAATATGTTACACTGCTTATTTGAAGAATGTGTTTTCATCTTTAAGATTCTTTGGTATTGTTAAAAATTACAATCTCTCTTTTCCTTCCTTTCCTTTCCTTTTTTTTTTTTTTTAAGATGTTGTCTCACTATGTCAACATGTGTCCTTGGCTGGCCTGGAGCTTTCTCTATAGCCCAGGCTGGCCTCAAACTTAGATCTACCTTCCTCTGCCTCCCTTCAAGGTATTTGACACCACACCCAGAACAATAGCCTTTCTTAATATGATCCAGGTAAATTGTAGAACAATAAATGTTATTTCCAATATCTTCCCCTTCCCTCCAGTTATATCAGAAGATAATTCAACCATGTAATGGAAATATGTATTTTGGATAAGTATGCTTTAGCAGAGAAACAGCTTTGGAAGACAGGCTATTGCACCAAAGCGGAATTTAAAAGTCTAGGCAGACTTCAGAAGTTGTTTTGGTAAAGTAGATATCTTGCTTTTTGGCTGATTGAATTTAGTATTCAGAGAATTTATAGTGGTCTATGAATTCCAGGTAATATTTGCAGATTTTTAGTAACTTGGACTCAGTTTCTTCAGTACTGAAGAGTTTTGGCATTTGAAGTTAGTTAAATTATTCTGAGTGGTAGATTTTGAAGCAAAGGATGAGGAGATTACCTATCTTTTAAAGTAGTTCCTTTTCTAGATTTAGGCAGCTTTAAACAGTTCAGAGACAAATCTTGTTTCTTTGTTTCTTCCTGGAACTGTATTTTTGTATATTTATTTTGAAGTTCTGTACTGTAGTTCCTTAAAAACTTAAGCAAAAAAAAAAAATTTCCCTTCTCCCCTCTCCTCAAAGTGAAAGGTTTTTCTCCACAGTGGGTGGAAGGATCAGCGTCGTACAGTCTTTCTCATTTGGTTGCTCTGTCTTTGTTTTTACTCTAAAGGCCCCACCTTCCATGGTCAGTAATGAACAACGCCAGCATGCAGAGCACATACTCCTATCCTTTAGGAAATCCAAATCACCATTTGCAGTTTGCAGGCATATTTTGGGTAAGTTTTCTCTTTAAAAATATTTTGGCATAATCAACCGTTTTTTTTTTTCTGTCTTGAATGTTAGTTGTTATAAATCCCTTTTAATCCCTTTGTGCAGTTAGTCCCTTTCACTAATGATTTTCTATTAGGTTTGGGGGTAGTTACGTATTTTCTCTCCTTTAGTTGTTTTCCAGGTGTTCTTTTTAAAACTGGTTTTATACTCAGCTTCCTTATAGCCATCTTAGTCACTTCTGGGAAAGTTATTGATATAATAAATAAAGCAGTGGTTTGTAAGTTTTGTCAACTTACTTTATGAATTCTGTCTGACACATAATGTGGAAATGGTCTCTTTCAAACAACTGTAGGAATGGTAGGTCTCTTGTCAAAGGTGGCATTTTCTAAGATCTGTATCTGATATTGCCATTTGCCTCTTCTATATTTTTTGATAATAATAAAAAGGGAGATTTCATTCATTGTTTTTATTTATTTAGTTATCTATCTATTTATTTACTTGTTTGGGCTTTTCAAGGCAGGGTTTGTCTCTGTAGCTCAGGCTGTCCTGGAACTCACTCTGTAGACCAGACTGGCCTGGAACTCACAGAGATCCACCTGCCTCTGCCTCCCAAGTGCTGGGATTAAAGGCGTGCGCCACCATGGCCCAACATTGTTTTTATTTTATATTTTTATGTTGGCCTTTTTGCTTAGTGGGAGGTATCTTTCATATTGCTCATACTTAAGCTTCTTAAAATTTTTGAGTCCATTTATTGCTACAAAATTGATGACTTGATAGGATCTAAAACATCTGACTGTTTATTATTGTGATTTTGGTAGGGTTCGTCTGTTACCAGTACTCTGGTTTCCATACAGAAATAAACTATGATGATGGTCGTCTCTTCTAAACTATTTTACGTATTAGGGCTTATGAAGTGAGAGGTCTTGGGTCATAGTGGAAAGAGTTCTGTTGAATTATGAGATCTGGCTGCCAGTGGTGCATGCTGCACATTGTGAACTTGAAGAGGTCAGCCTCTCTGGGCCTCTGTCATCTGTGAAATGAGAATAATGACACCATTTGCCTTCATGGGTATGGCTTCTTAAGGTCTTGGGAGATGCCTGTGTTGTCATATAAAATAAACATGTGTGAACAATAAAGTAAACATAGTCACAATACTTTATTTACTAGGGTTTTTGTTTTTTAAAGAAGACCATCTAAAATACATGGCTGTTTTGTCTGACAGAAGCTAGCAACAGTAGGAAGGTAGCTGTCTCATTCAGGAGATCTTACATTTAGAGTAATAGTTGTAACAGCTGTCTTTTCAATGCAAAGCGAGGCCATTTTATGGACTTACCAGTGGTCAAGTTTTATATTTGAATGGATTTGTTTCTGTTACTAAGAAATATGTTCTTTTACTTGTACAGTATATTTAATTAATGCTAAATAAAAAGAACTAAGACGTTGGCCTAAAGAGTTTAAAGGGAATAAGACCTCATTTTACCCTGAAATTATTCCAAATCAACAGGTGTGAGAGACCATTGTGTTAAACTGTTAACCTAAAATAATTGGAATTTGAGGTTCACGTTAGATACTTCACCTTCCTGGTCTAGGGTTCCCCAGTGTGTCATCTGACTTTCTGTTGAATGCAGCTGTCATTGTTGACTAAGTTATAAGCATTTTGTTAGCACTTATTTTCTTATAGCACTCTTGCTTCAGATCGTGTGTATTTATGACGTACGGTGGCTTTCATAAGGGCTGAGCGTGTCTGGACACACTCTAAAGAGCAGTATCACTATTTCTAGTTGTGCTTAATTCTAGTCGTGCTTTCAAAGTCAGCTTGGATTTCACTGTCTATCATTAATGTATTGCAAAGCCCTTGATTACATGATGTTTGCATCTAAACTTCACCAAAAATCTTTTTTAACCCCTTACTCAGTTGCCACCAGCACAGAAGGGCAAATTCCTCTAAGAAGACTTCTCATACAAGTGGCAGTCAATCACAACTCAGAATTTTCACATTCTTACTTAGGGATTAGATGTCATTTTGTAGAATGTCTGGGAAATATATTCTGATAAAGGGGAGATTTTTCTCTTTGATGCTTCCCTTCTCTGTCCTCTTAAAATTCTTCCTTTACTGCTGGCTTCAGTTTTATGTGTTTCTCATTTTTCCTCATTTCTTTCTCCTACCCTTTTGTTTCCCTTTTAGTTTTTGCTTTCTTTGCTCATGTGTGTGTGTGCCTCTGTGTGTGCTCCTCTCTGTGTATCTATGCCTCTGCCTTTGTGTGTACGCATGTGTGTGCATACTGCATGCTTGTGTATTTCCCCACAAGTGAACTTTTAGATTATTTCACCTAAGAAATCTTTGGCACTCAGGAACCTACTAGTTTTTTAGGGTTAAATATTTCTTTTAAGAACAAACAAGCCTGAGTTTAATTCTTGCTAAAGAAATAACCAAGAAATGTGAGGAATTGGCTTAACCACTTCTGAAGTCACCTCTGTAGCACTTCTTTGCCTTCTTAGGGAGAATTGGATTCCATTCACTTATCTTAGGCAGCCAGCACACAATGAAACAAACCAGAATATCCAATAGGGCTAGGAAACGTGACTTCTCTGTATTTGGAAAATTGTCTTTGGTAACACTGCCAATTTTATCTTTCAACTGAGACTTTACTACTTTTTGGTAGGTGTAGGCATCATTATGCTAGGAGAGCTGGCATTTCAGAGTTTACAGCCGTATGATTTGAACAGAAGCCTTTCAGGTCAGACTGCAGTGGCTGATCATCTGTAGTAGACTTACTTTTGTTTTTAGAACACTTTTTAATTAGTTTCCCTTTATTACTCAGTTTACTTCAGTTTTTCTCCAAAAGGTGCTGTCATGTTTCAGATAAAATATAATTTATTATAAGCTGGGCGGTGGTGGTGCATGCCTTTAATCCCAGCAGTTGGGAGACAGAGGTAGGCGATCTCAGTGAGTTGGAGGCCAGCCTGGTCTACAAACTGAGTTCCAGGACAGCCAAGGCTGTTACGCAGAGAAACCGTGTCTTGAATGCTCACCCCCAAATGATTCCTAGTCCATAACTGTTGAAGTTACTGTGGTAGCAAAGAAGACGTTCTACAAAGCAGCCCCAAGCAGGCAATTGCAGGGAGACATTCTAGCTGAGTTGTCAGTCAGCAGGGAGACCCTGCAGTGTCAGTCACTCCCACAGTGGAGCAGTGAGACTGAGGCTTGTGTGTATGAAGAAGCTCTGCTAGTGAGTACTGGCTAGCGTGCAGAGCACTCTAGCTCCTCTTACACGTTTATGCTATGTGTAAATATACTCTCTGGGTAGCTAATAGTGGTGTTTATCAGAAACTGCAATACTCTTTGAAAAAGTCCTACTTTTCAATTTAGAACTTTACTTTCTTCCAGTATTTCTCCATTCTTTAGAGACAGTTTCTTAATAAATTAAACCCTCATTTCCTGCCATGTAGAGGTAGATGTTGAAGAAAAGTTAAAAAGTGTCTCTTGAAAACTTTGAAATGTCATTCTTGTGTAGGACAGAAAAAAGACTAGGGGAGAGGCACATGTAGTTTAAGGGTGTCTCGGGGCTCATGACTGACAAAAGTGCCTACTTGGTCTTGCCTTTGGTGGCATGTGCTTAGCATGGATTAGTGTTACTAGGGAGTCATGTGACCTTCCATTTCCTCTCCATTGGGACATCAGTTTCTGTATCTGTAATAGACAGCAGTTGAAGACGATGATCTTTGCTGTTCCTAACATTCTGTGAAGCCTTCATGTTTTACCTTCTTCAAATCTGTAGTTAAGGATTTCATTGTAGATGGACATGAAGACAAACCATCATCCTCTCAGAGAAATCTATAGTGAGATTCTTTAATTTACCTTCACCAGACACAGTCATATTTCTTCTTAAGGGAGATAGATATAACCTGTTTCGGGCTAAAATTGTTTGACTCTTAGAACAAAATCTACCACTCCACCCTCACTCTTGGAAAGTTAAACTTTTTTTTTAGTAATGAGATCGCATTTTCAGAAACTATTCATTTTTTAATTAATCATTTATTGCATTTTAAAGTTTCTAAATTTTTGTGACTTCTAATCATCATCTCAATCAGTTCATGTTAAGGTAGCACAGACTAATCAAAATGTAGAAACAAAAGGCCCAGATTGGTTCTTTCTACTTTTGCTGTATTCAGAAGTCCTGTCTCCAGTGACATACTCTTAGTCAGGGTACACCTTTCTTTCCTCCTGTATTTTCATAGTTAATGTGTTAGGAACACTAGTAACATTTTTAATGACCCGAGCTTGAGTTAGAAAGAAAACAGTGCATTTCTGTACTTCGGTCTTGAGTTCTAGAAGGCACCATTCTAGGCCTAGAGTTTATTTCTTGTGACTTTCAGATACTCATACCCAGTGATCTTGGTACATAATCTGAAGTCTATTCAGACTTAAGAGTTTCACATGGTTATTTTGTAGAGCTTCAGAGAATTTCTACTTTTTCTTGACTTCATTTTGACTGTTTCTCCCTTTTAATAGTGCTGTTTGAAAACTGTAGCAGTAAGTATACACTAAGAGAAAAAATAGACGATTAATACAAAATATTTCTAAAGTGTGTTAATTTTCTATTTTTTCTTTGGTTCAGGTTTTAGCTCAGCTCCTTGAGTTTGCCAGGTAGCTGGGTCTTTCTAAGTGTAGCCTTGGGATTACTCAGTTTGATCAGTACTGCAATCAGAAAAGTAAGGAGAATTTCTCACCTTGTGTAAATGTGGCTCATTGTACTTGACCATTTGAGACAAAGACCTTCCATGTGGCTGTTTATTTCTGAACTTGCTATTGAGGTGGGCCATCCTGCTGAAGGCTTACTTAAAAGCTGCAGTATTTTGGCAGCATGACTCATCACAAATAGTAATGTTCAAAGACCAGTTTAATAAGATATTTTTCAAATAAAACATTCCAGTTTTGCACAGGGTGAGAATCTCTTAGTACACTTTCTGATTGCTTCATATTTTTATTTTTACCTTTTAAAGCTGTGTTATTTTTTAGTTCTTCATGCTTTGGAAGTAACAGTTGAAGAGAGGTGAGGAAAGTTTGTGAAAATTGTGATCGGTGATTAGCTGCCACCTGCCTGAGGTGTCTTCTGAGAGGAACTAACCTCTTTGTGGTGCTAGAGCAAGGTCACTGGATTAAAAACAGAACAGGTAACCATCTTATTCCTTGTCTGAAAAGTTCTGTCTTAAAATTAATAAACGCAAAATACACAAGCTCATATGAATTACTGTTCAAAGAGAAATTTTAATTTTCTTCCCAGAAACGAGTAAAGTGGACTATGTCCTTTTTCAAGCTGCCACAGCCATAATGGAAGCAGTTGTCCGAGAATGGGTTCTCTTGGAAAAAGGCAGTATCGAGTCGCTGAGAACATTCCTCCTAACCTATGTCTTGCAAAGGCCTCAGTAAGTACTTGGGGCGGCACTGCTAAAATATCCTTGTTCAGCCTCTGATCTGTCCTTTCAGAGATCCCTTCTTCTTAATGATGATGTTTATAGGCAAGCTCTATGCTAGGGCTCGTAGTTTGAAAATTCATACATGGGGCTGAAGAGATGGCCCAGAGATGGTTAAGAGCTTTGCCTGCTCTTCCAAAGGTCCTGAGTTCAACTCCCAGCAACCACATGTGCTCACAACCATCTGTACTGAGATTTGGTGCCCTCTTCTGGCCTGCAGGGATACATGCAGGCAGAACACTGAATACATAATAAATAAATAAATCTTAGGAAAAAAAAAAGGAAAATTCATACATATGATTGTAGTTTGCTTTCATACTTGATGAAATCATAACTCTCCTTAAGTTTCTGATACTAAAGAAAATAGCTTTTGAAGAATTTGATTATAAATACAACTTTACCTTTGACTCTATCAAAACTTACCTTTACTTGTTCTTAGGTGTGTGGTAGGATGTTTTATTTTTTTAAATATGTTTACATAGCTTAGCATGGGCTAAGTAATATAAGATGTAGGTGCATATCCCTGAGAGGAAGAGGAAGAAATTAAGCCATCAACAAGCCAAATGGTACATGTGTGTGCATATAAAATATTTTAGAAGAAAAAGCACTAAATTCTTTGTTTACTTTGAAAAAGATCAGATTTTAGGAGAGGTAAAGTGAATTTTCGTTAATGTTTAAACATTTTTACAAGCCTGTGCATTTATTCTTGTATGGAATAGACACATTTTTGTTATATTTTAATGATAATGATAGTTGTTTTGATCTTTACCCTGGCAAAATAATTTGAAATAAAATTTGATAGTGCATTCTTATGGTTAAAAAGAAGTTGAGAGAAATCTTTGCGTTTATGTTTATATAATAAAAGGAACTAAACGTAAAGTCTATGTTTTAATCTATAGCAAGAGTTGAAAAGATTAGGAGCTGAGTATGTAGCTCAGGTTTTCTGTTTTTTTTTAAACTAGGAGGGGCACATCACACCTGATTTTGAAGGCAAAGGCAGAAGGATCGCTGCAAGCTCAGAGCTAGACTGGCCTACAGTATAAGAGTATTGCTAAAAACTGAAAGAAAAAAAAAAGAAACTACATAGTTGTATGCCACTAGTAGCTTTAGTATTTAGACTCCTGTGTCTGGCGAGCAGTCTTTGTGACACCCTGCTCCCAGGTGCCTCTTTATTTCTCTGGGTTTTTGTTCTGTTTTTACTTTCATTGAACAGTGATTTGATGGCACTTTTCATGTGGTTGAGTCAACTGTTGTCACAGAGTGTCTTTCCTAAGTAGTCGGGGTCTCAATAGAACTTTTGACCTCCTTGGCAGCCTTTCCCACTCCATTCCATGAAACCCAGAACCCTGAGAGCTGGGGTAGATGTAATGTGGGAGAGATATTCCTTGATGTTTATATATATGCTTTCTTCTGCTATCCAGATCAATTCCATTTTCAAATCATCTTGATTAGAAATTATTTTAGAATTGATTACGAAAGGCTCTGTGTTGAACTAGTTCACTTGACTCGCCCCAGCTGTGTGTGTTAGTGCTGTGTATGGTGTCAGGAGGTGGAACCCAAGATCTTTGTGTATGATAGGTAAGCACTGCCTCCTCCCTACACTATTTTGAGGACTTCTTAAAACTTTTGGCAAAGATGACACAGCACCACAGTGAACACACACACCCTGTCCTGGTAGAAGCTCAGTTAACTTGTTTTCATTTTTGTTTTTCAAGACAGGGTTTCTCTTGTAGCCCCTGCTATCCTGGAACTCACTCTGTAGACCAGGCTGGCCTGGAACTCACAGGCCTTGCCTCTGCCTCTTTAGCTGACAACTCAGTTAACATCTTGTCACATTTGAGCAAACTGCCATGCACAGTACAATGTTTTCATCTTAAATACTTGAGTGTGTCATTCCTGAGACCACACTGTCAATAGTCTAGACCTAATTGTCCTATTTATATCATTACTTAATATCATTCTGATTGCATATTCTGAGTTCCTCAATTATTTTACTGAAGATTTTACTAATCTTTCCATCATAGGCCATTTTTCTTGTTAATATGTAGTCTGTCTCTTTGTTTCTGTTAATGTTTGCTTTCTATCATTAGGTAAAATATGTTGTCTTTTAGTCCAGAATTTGATTACAAGTTAGATGTTATGTTCAGTTATTATGCCTTTTTTAATTAAGAAATTATTTTATGTGCATGAGTAGTTTAATTTTTATAAGTATTTATTTTGTATGTATGAGTTTTTGCCTGCATATATGTCTGTGTACCACATGTGTGCCTGTGAAGGTCAGAAGAAGGTGTCAGATCCCCTAGAATTGGGGTTATAGATGGTAGTGGGCCACCGTGTGTGTGCTGGGAACTGAACCCATGTTCCCTAGGTCGGAAGAAGGTGTCAGATCCCCTAGAATTGGAGTTATAGATGGTAGTGGACCACCGTGTGTGTGCTGGGAACATGAACCCTAGAAGAGCAGTAAGTGCTCTTGGCTGCTGAGCCATCTCTCCAGCTGCTTTGTATGGGTATTTTTTTCTGTATGTGTATATGCACACCATGTGTATGCCTGGTGCCCCAAAAATTCAGAAGAGGGCTGGAGTTATAGGTGGTTGTGAGCTATTAATAGGGGCTGGGAACCAAACTAAGTTCTTTGCAAGATCAATGAGTACTCTTAACCACTAAGCCAGCTCTCCAACCTCCTGTCACATCCCTTTAAAGTCAGAGTAATTCTGCTCCCTTTTTTTGTGTTTAATGACATTGACATTCTTATTTTATAGAATCTAATTTATCTAATCTACTTGCTGGTGTGGATTAAAGTCTAGTAGCAAATTTGGTGTACTATATAGGTAGGATTATACAGATAGCTTATGTTGTACAGTCTAGTGTACACAGGGATTATGTATTTAGGTCCTCACCACTACATGTACAGGTTTGTTACACTGTGCCTCCTTTCCAGGGGGCAGGTAGCATAATAGTCAAGAAAGAAATGTGCATTCCTGTTCTGCTACATTGATTCTGTGACCTTGCCTGATATATGTAACTAATATTTCTTGCTAACTTTCTGATAATTAATGAACTTAACAGTGTTTTTTTTTTAAGATTTATTTATTTATTATATATGCAACATTCCTTCCATGTATGCTTGCATGCCAAAAGAGGGCACCAGATCTCATTATAGATGGCTGTGAGCTACCATGTGGTTGCTGGGAATTGAACTCAGGACCTCAGGAAGATCACTCAGTGCTCTTAACCTCTGAGCCATCTCTCCAGCCCCAACAGTGTTTTTTGAACATGTTAATTTACAAAATCCCCTGCATAAAGCTCAGTAAATGTTTTAATTTTCTAATTCTTGCCAGTAGTTTTTTTTGTTTTGTTTTGTTTTTTTGTTGTTTTGGTTTTTTCCCCGTTTTAGGCAGGGTCTCACTATGATGTCCTGCCTGGCCTGGAACTTGCTATGTAGACTAGGTTGGCATTCAGAGGTTCAATAACCTCTGCCTTCTGAGTGCTGATATTAAAGGCATATGCTACCACCCCCGGCCCAAATCTGTATTTTGTAGGAATATTTTGATGTTAGTCTTGATGTAGGGACACATGCTTGAAAATAAGTGTTCAGTAAATGCCTTCTATATGGTAAATTCTGAGTTTTACATAGACTAGTGTGCTTAGAGTGGGGTGGTGATCTTCAGGATAGAGTTTAGTAGTAACAGGTAAGTCATGCCACATGCTGGCTCCTTGAGCCTTTAGTGATAGCTTTCTGCAGGAAGTGGCACTACGGTTTTGGCAGCGGGAATAGATGTTCATAGGCCTGGCAGTATAAGAGCATGGAGCCAGGAACTGAGTGTATGGGAAGGGTGAGGTGAGAGAGCAGAGAAGGCACTTGGCTGTTGCAAATTTTAAACGTGCATGAACCGTATGTATAACTTAAGTCCAAACTGAAACAAATTGAAAGGAAAAGTAAGCATTATTAATAATTAATTAGGACAATAGGACATTGGGACTCTTCCAGGAAATCTGGGATTGGTCTTGTTGCCTATGGTAAGGGATGTGACTTGTCCCACGGGTGCAAGAGCACATCTTTATGACATTTGAGAGGTTACATTATAAGGTTGCTGTTTCTGTAGGCTGACCTTTAAGAAGGGGTTCCAAAGAGGCATTTAAGTCTCCGTGCCCTTGTGATCAATAGGCTTTTACAGAATGCCTTGGCTGGGAATGGATGTTTGTACTGTCACTCAGAGGTGCCACCTATCTTAATAGTAGATATAGGTAAATGTTTTCGCACTTTTTATGTTTTGCAGCCTCCAAAAGTATGTTCGGGAACAGATTCTATTAGCAGTAGCAGTAATTGTAAAACGAGGATCATTAGATAAGTCAATTGACTGCAAAAGCATTTTTCATGAAGTCAGCCAATTGATAAGTAGTGGCAATCCCACTGTGGTAAGTATGCTAACTGCTTGTATCTATAAAAATTTTTCATTTTGCCTATCACAGTAGCATTTTGGCAATAGTAGTATAAAAGAAAAGCATACAAACTAATGTGCCAAGCAGTTTTATTTGTTTAGGCATTTCTTCCGATTTTTAAATATGTGTGTATAATACAGATAAAATATATTTAGCCTTTTTGTTTGAGTCTATGTTTTTATATGTTGCCACTGTGCTCATAATCATTTTAATTGATTATAAAACATGATGAACGAATATATCATGATATTCTTTTTTCTGTGGGTGGGGAGACTTGGGCTTAGCATGTAACCCTGGCTGGCCTGGGATTCAGAGATCTGCCTTTCTCCCTCTGCCTTCTGAATTCTGGGATTGAAGGCATGTGCCACTGCACTTGGGTTTTCATTATTCTTCATCATTTCTATTGAACATTTCCCCACCCTCAGTTTTAATAAGCATTGGAAAGTACCGGTAATTATAGAAATGGTTGAGTTAAATATAAGTGGTATCTGGCATAATAAAAATCATTAACTACACCATGACTTCAGGTGGTTTTGTCAGGTGGACAGATGTCAGGCTGTTGTTCTTGACCAAATTATTTTCGGGAATGTCTGGTTGTAGTAATTTTGCCAGAGGCTGGAGAAGCAGGAGTTGGTATTACAGACCAGCTCTGATTGATCCTTCTAGGTCAATCCCTCTAGAACTGGGTTGGTAGTGCCTGGCAATTCTGATTCTTAAGTATCCAATATTAAATATTCTTGGTAGTTTTTTTTAACTATCACAATTTATTTTCTTGAATTACTTGAGAACTATCTGTGTGAGGCTATATTCAGATCTTCAGGACTCTTCTGTAAGGGTATGGCACTTACTTATTTGTCATGATGGACTTGAGCCCAGACTCTTGCACATGACAGGCAAGTGCAGTGCTACTGAACCACACGCCTCCCTCATGTATAGGCTATCTGTTTCTGATGTAGATCTGTGCTAGTGTTAGAACAGTTTTAGAATGATGGTCAGATAACTTGCATGAACTTGTAGTGTTCCCTTTCATGGTAATGATTGTAAGTGCAGCCAGGTGCTCACTACCCTGGATGTCCTGAGTTAAACTGCTGCCCCCCTCCCCTTTTAGTTTTTGCTTTGGGACATCTTGTTGCATTTCGATAGTCTGGCTTGTGGCAGTGGACAGGGTTAGACTGGAACTGTGGCACTGAGACTGTGACTAATGCTTCCTGGGCTAGTTTGTTGGTTCTCCAGCTGGGGCTTTAGTGCAGGGTCTGCAGCTTACCCTTGCCCTCCTGCTTGTCCCTTGGCACTGGGAGAATACAGCATAGGTAACTTGTCTTGCCTTTCCTAGTCCCTGATGGGGACTGAGTTTTCTTCTTTTTCCTTACGTAGAGTTGATGTAGCACAAAAAGTAGTTTATGGCAGCTTGATAGTTAGGCTTGTTTGAGCCACCAAAATAACTATGTTCTACAAGTAATAGAACAGACAGTGTGGTTAGAAAACATTTTGCTATATCTATAGTACATATGTTTGGATAAATTTAATATCCTTGATATTCTTTAAATTGTCAAAACAGACACCCCCACACATATATACCCTGCCCCCATACCTCAAACATACATACCTGCCCTCCCCCCATACCTCACACATACATACCTGCCCTCCCCCTCATACCTCACACATAGAGTTTTTGAGACAGTCTCTTTTACAGTGAGCTCCAAACTAGTCAGTAACATACTAACATACTGTCCTTGAACTTTTTCTTTAGTTTCCAGTGCCCTAGGATTGAAGGCATGTGCTATCATATGCAAAAAGGTTTTCTTTTTAAAGTAAAATTTCTAAATAACAGGACCAAGGAATTCTAAATTATTAGCATTTCAGTATGTAGAACAATTTTCAATGATAGGATGGAATGAGATAGCTAGCCACATTGAAACATTAAATTTAAAAAACAAAAAAATTCTCTATATTCAAACAAACAAGCAAAAAGCAGCCGGGTGGTGGTGGCACAGCTCTTTAATCTCAACACTCAGGAGCCAGAGGCAGGTAGAGCTCTGTTTTGCAGAGGCTGGCAGATCTCTGAGTTTCTGGATAACCTGGTCTTCAGAGTGAGTTTCAGAAGAGCCAAGGCTACACAGAGAAACTTTGTTTCGAAAAACAAACAAACAAAAATTCTCTATGTTTATGTGTTGAGTGAAAAGCACACATTGCCATTTGTGCTTGTCCTTGCAGAGAGGTGTGAAACCAGCCCCTTCAGTAGGTCCAGAAAATGAGATTGCAGACTAGTGAAATGTTCCCATGTATCTTTCTCTTGGATGATGAAGAATTTGTGGGAATGGTCCAAGAATTTAAGGCTTCATTATAGTCTCAGAGACATGAATAGCCTTCAAAGAAAGGAGTAGAGCTTTGGTAGGAAAGTAGCATGCTGAAACAATCAATAGCCAGAAACCTTTATATGGTGGTTTTATCTGATATATGAATAGGTGCCAATAATAGAAATGATCTGATGTCTTTTTTTCCTTAAAATCTTCCATTTGCTATTGTGTATACATGTGTGTATGCCATAGCACATGTGTGGTTAAAGAACATCTTTTGGGAGTCTGTTATCTCCTTCAGCCATGAGTTCCAAGGCTAAAACTCATGCCAGGTTTGGTGGCAAGTACCTTTATCTCTTGAGCCATCCAGCTAGTCCTATTTTATGGTTTTCTATAGATTAAGAAAGAGTTGACCTGAGGAGCTATTAAGTCAGATAACTCAGTTCCCTCTTGACACCTCTAGAATGTAAGCTCCACGAACCTTCACTGGCCAGAAACTATAGTTTGGCTGCTTCCCTTCAAAATATTGGTGTTGGTTATCTGTCTTCCTGTACTAGTCTCATGAACGTATTTACATGGGTTTTGGGGCAATCAGCAACTGTAGAACACTGATTTTTTTTTTTTTTTTTTTTTTAGTCATACTTAGTTACAGCTCTGTCAAGTACTACCTACTTAACCAGGAACAAATAAATACTGTAAATTCTCTGGGCATTAGTTCCTTAGTATGTAAACCAGGTGTCCTAATATCATCTCAGAGGCTGCTCATGCAGCAACTGTTTGTACCATGTTCCTAGCAGCCTCCCAGCCTTTCTTTGCAGAATCTTGGAAGCATAAGCTCTAATAATTCACCCTGTATAACTATTCTAAGTGTTGGGACACTTTCCTTTCCCATCTGCCTGGTCTCAAATAGCCACTCTGAGGCTTAATATTAATTACAGATGCTCAGGCAATAGCTCAGGCTTATTACTAACTAGCTCTTACATTTTAAGTTAACCCATATTCCTTATTTACATTCTGCCATGTGATTGTACCTTTATTAGCCTGGCACATTCATCTCCTGCTCCTTCTGCATCTGCTGGTGACTCCTGACTCTGCCCTTCCTCATCCCATCATTCTCCTTTTCCACCTAACGTTATCCTGTTCAGTTATTGGTCAGTAAGCTTGTTTATTAAACCAAGAAAATCATAGCAACACATATACAGTGTAAAGAAATATTCTACAACAGACAACCCTATCTGCTGGTGAAAGCTAATTATTATGTATATACAATAGCCCACAGCTTAGCTTTCCTTTAAATGCTTTAAAGAATTATGATGTAGTTTCTTGCAAATCATTTTATAGGAAGCTTCATAAGCATGTAAAACATTGGGAGTGTACATTTGAGCATAGTGCCTTGTTTTATCACTGTAAAGATATAGATCTTCAGCCTTCATAAACCTTTTTAAAAAACTTTTTTATTGAAGATACTTTTTTTAATACAATATATTCTAATTATATTTCTCTTTCTTCAATTCCTTCCATATCTTTCCCAGTTACTCAAATCCACACCCTTTTTTTGTCATTAGAATACAGTTATCTGGACTGGTGGTGGTGGCTCATGCCTTAAATCCCAGCACTCGGAGGCAGAGGCAGGTGGATCTCTGTGAGTTCCCGGCCAGCCTGGTTTACAGAGAGAGTTCCAGGACAGCCAGGGCTACACAGAGAAACCCTGTCTCAGGAAGGAAGGAAGGAAGGAAGGAAGGAAGGAAGGAAGGAAGGAAGGAAGGAAGGAAGGAAGGAAGGAAGGAAGGAAAAAAAATACAGTTATCTAAAAATAATAAGACAAAACAAAAACAAACCAGAGTAGGACATAAAACCTTTACTTAGATGGTATAGCTTTCCATGTGCCATGGTGTGTTGTTGGTGCAACTGAGAACTATGTCATTTCATGCTCATCTTTGTGAGCTGGCTGTCTTACTTCCATGATTGTGATGGGTACTGTGTTTATTTCATCTCAGTTGGGAACTGTCAGGCCTACTTGTCAAAACTAGTTTGAGAGAGCTAGGGAAGCTCTCTTTCCTAAAAAGGTAGCTTAGGTTATTTTTGAGGCTGACATAGAAACTACAGTTTTAATCTATTTCATGTTTGCTTTATTTCCTTTGGACATAATAAGCTAAGCCTATGTTAAATCATTTTGAAAGATGGTTAATGCAGCATTTAAGCCTCCTTTCTTCCTGTTTTTCATGTTGAGCAGAAGTGGGTGAGAAATTCAGTTGTCTACCCAGGGCTGCCCCTGGATGTGATAGCCTAGTTAATCTCCCTTATCGCAAAGTCTCATTGATGTTTTCTTAGAAGAGCAGCTGGAGGTCTGCTATATAGTATGGCAACCTTTCATACAGTTTATTCTTGGTAATAAAGATCCTGAGGCAAGAGCCGGGCTATTATAAGAGACAATCCTCTCTCTGAACAAGAGTATTCTATTTTGTCAGCTGGAGTTTTGTGCTTGTGAACGGAGGAAGGCAAGCTGTCGCTGAGATTTTTTTTTTCCATCAGCATGAAATGAATGACTTTGACAAGAAGTATGAGTGCTATTGTAAGAATTTTAATATGAAGACAGAGTTTTTTAAATTGTCACCCAGTGAGTAAACTTTTGAATTTCTAGTACTTCAATGAAAAGCCATACTATGTAAACAGTTTCCCTTGAGAGCGGGTGTCAGGTATCCCAGCTTGAGCCAAAAATTTGGGATATAGCCATGGATATCTTGGACTTCTCCATCTCCCAAGTACCAGAATTACACCAACGCTCAGTTTTATGCAATGGCTGCAATCAAAAGCAGAGCTTCATGCATACTAGGCAAGCATTCTACTAGCTGAACTTCATTCTCAGCTCATGAGTTATGAGATTGAGACTTTATTGCACTGTTTTTTATTTGCTTTATTGTTCTAAATTTATAAACAACAAAAATGGGAGTAGAATTTAAGAAGGATTACTCAGTGGTTAATAACACTTACTATTCCTGTAGAGGATCTGGGTTTGGTTCCCAGCACCTACATGGTGGTTCACAACTGTCTGTAATTCCTATTCCAAGAATTTTGATGCCTTCTTCTGGTTACATACCTAAACGCAAGCACTCATACACATAAAAATTAATCTTTTACAAAAATATTAGGAAACATTCATTTATTTTTTTCCTCTTCCTGTGTCAACAGTTCAAGTAACTGAAGATTCATTGATTCAAGCAGTATTTAACAATCCTCTTCTTATTTCTAAGTGATAATTTATCTTGCATTCTAATTTGACAGAACTAGATGGTAGTCAAGAGGTAGGACCAAAACAGCCCAATTTAATGATAATTATAAAAATACTACCTTCACTCTACCTTATTCTAATTGCTGCATTTACTGTACCATCCATACTACTATGTATACTATGGTACTATGCCTGTAGTGTGGCGCCTGCACTACAGGACCATCCACGAGCCGTACAAGGGCCTGGAGATTTAAACACACAAAGACACACAGACAGAGACACGGGTCATCCTTGAAACAAGAATGCCCCTTTAGGGCCTGGAGAGATGGCTCAGAGGTTAAGAGCACTGACTGTTCTTCCAGAGGTCCTGAGTTCAATAACCAGCAACCACAAGGTGGCTCACAACCATCTATAATGAGATCTAGTGCCTTCTTCTGGTGTGCAAGCATACATGTAGGCAGAACACTGTGTACATAATAAATTAAAAAAAAAAGAATGCCTCTTTATTGTCTACCAGAGCCACTTATATATGAATCCTTACCTGATAGCTACGCTCTAGGCAGACCCACCAGAAACCACTCCCCTGCCATCAGGAACTCCTGAGGGTCTCATGCTCAGAGTAGCTACAAACACAGGAAAAACAAGTTGTTTTGCTCAGAGCAGCTGAGCAAGTTGTTTACAGGAAATTCAGGGTCTGGGTTCACAGCCCCCAACACTTAACAATCCATCATTGCATTTGAACCCACCGTAACTGGATTAGAGATGAGACTTTATTGGCATGATAATGAAATGCCTTGCCTACAGTTAAATGAAAAACAGAATGTTTGAATTTACATTTTTCTGTTTCTGGTCTACATAGTAGGCATCTTGTATCCCTAAGGATTCCTACAGAGTATTTTTATTTATAATGCATCCCAGACACCAGTACAAATAGATTTTGTTACTTGCTTTCTAAATTAACAAATAAGAATGATCAGTAAACTGTCTGCTGGTGGTTGTTATATTGCCAGCAGCAGTGAACTTTCAGGAAGGGCACTTGAGGGAACCTGTGAAGCAGACATAATCGGCAAGCAAGGAGAGCTGACATCCTTTTGTCAAAGGACCTAAGGCCTTTTTTCTTGAGTGGTTTCCCAAGTAGTCATTTATTGACATATAACTGATATAAAAGAACTTCTTTTAGAAAAATGTACAAAGTGTAAGTTTTTTTTAATGTTTTTGTTGAATTTAGAAACTAACAGATACGAACTTATTAAATTTAGAAAGTAACAGATAAGAACTTATTCTTTATGATCTTAGATAAGTGAAGCATTCTTGTGATAACTTCTTAAAACTGTGAATTGTTCTTGTAGTTTCAGTCAGATCCCTCTTTGGTATGAAAATCTCCTGTTTCTCAGTTTTCATCAGATTTCACTGAAATTCCAACGACAGCTTTTGTTTTTGACCCTCTTAAGTATCAGAGTCACTGTCTATAGTATAGAATGCTATCTGGCCGTGACTGCCAGGGCAGGGATAACACTTGAAAGTGCTGGTCGTTGGAGGGAGAGTAAAAGGCACTGCACTGTGTCTCTTGAGCACTGAATGCCTACAGCAAGCAGACAGGAACCTTCTCTAGTGGTAAGTGAGACCCAGAGTTGGTGCTCTCTCCCAGGCAGGGTTGCTAGTTCTTCTGACCTGGGAAATTCTCTCTTGGCACTGCTTTTTGCTTTACATTACAGTATAATGAGTGAGGATAAAACGTCATTGTAAGGGGGTTAAATTGTCAGTTAAGTACTGAAAGTGAGTAAACGTAGGAATCAAGAATCTTCCACATTTATGGTATTCTTAGTTGTCTTGTGAATAGGGAGAACTATTGTTGATATATAGCAGAGTGCTTTGCTTTGTTCCCTTATAATCAGTTCTTGATTCACTTTCTCCAAGGAGTGAGTTTATTCATTTGGCAGCCTTTAGTTAGAGTAGTAGGGTAATTAGAGCTCATGATGTTAATCTCGTATCCATACAAGATTTTCAAATTAATGAGATATTGAATTCTCAGGTGTTTGTAGTATTTGAAAATATTGCTGAATTCGGTTCTTTGGAAAGTGATGATTTTAGGTAGGGTTCACAGTGGCTTTGCTTTCTCCGTATTGTAGAATTGTCTTCATGTATTTCCTGTGTTTCTAAGCGATGTAGTGAAATACAAAAGTTTGCACTTAACCATTTCTTGTTTTAAAATTAGAATGGAAAAAGGAGTACAAAGTTTATAGATTGTTAGCTATTCTATAACTAATATAGCTACAAACACTAAGAAATTAGAAGAGTTATAAATAACTGTTTCAATAATAAGTCAGACAAAAAGATTGTAGGTAATTTTTATCTTCTTTGAACTTTTTTTAACCTTCTAGTTTTTCTAAGATTGAGATCATACTGTATTATTTTCATAGACTGAAAAAATAATTTTAAAAGCCAAACCTGTGATGAGAATACATTTTGTTTTTGATGTTCATGTATTGAGAGTAGGGCTAAAGGAGTGTTCCTCTGTAGGATCCCTTCCACTCTTAGGAGTTCTTTTCTCATTTTTCCTTAGTTAATGTACACCTACTCTGAATACTGGGAGTGGGATAGGAGAATGAGACTATATGCTCACTTGCCTTCAAGGGTTAATGTCTGCATCCTAAATGTGAGCTTGCTTGTGGGGTGGCTCTGTTTATTGATGCAGCCAGCCTCTTGGCTCCCCATCTGCTGAGCTGTACTGTGTAGCTAAAGGAAATGTACTTGTGGGAAGCCTCAGTCACCCAGCAAGGTTCTTATCAGCTTTGCCTTGGTTTTTTCCTCCATTCATTTAACTATGAATATGAGCTTAGGAAATATTTATTTCATATGAAAGCAAATCTTTATTGTGAATATATGTTTTAATAATTAGGCATTGTACTAAAAATCTGAATATGATCATAGTTTGAAACTATACCACTTTGTGAAAGTACCAGAAACCAGCCTGCATTAAGTTGTAAATTACTTGTGGAAAGGTATTTTAGAGCATTCTTAGTAACAATGATGGTAGTTTGCATTTAACAAGCTTCTGTGTTTTCATGTAAGTTCATGTGTGAATTGTGTTCCGTGGCTGATAGCTTATCTGAGATTCCGAAGTTAATTTTCTTGTTTTAAGAAGATATTTTTTTCAAATATTTTAACTCTTGATAATATTATAGACAATAAGGTCTTATTTAGAAAGGATGGATGAAATACTAAGTTACAAAAATAAAGGCTACTAAATATTGTCTTTAGAATTATAGAGTCTTAGAAGTTTTTAGGTCTAGTGAGTTAATATTTTCCTACAAGTTTTATTGATTTAATTTAATTTTGTTTATTGTTTTATTTAGTATATTTCCCCACCGAATCTCTCATAAGTGCACACAAATGTGTGTATGTGTATTTATACATATAATCACATTTGCAGATGATCAATTTTATTTAAATGTATCTGTGACACAGTGATAGCTTTCTGGGGAGTATGTTTGAGGCAGTGTCGCAGTATATGGTCTTAAGCTGGCTTCAAGTGATCCCACAGCCTCCAAATACTGAGGATTTGAAGAACTATGGACTATGATGCCTCTACGCTCAGCTGACGTCTGGCCAAGTGAAGATTATTTTACTTGATAACTGTCTGAAATCCCTTTGAGCAGTAAGACAAGGATAATTTTCTCATTATGAAGGGCTTGTACCTGATTTCTCAAACCATCTTCCTTAGTCCACAATGGTATTTAAAGAGGTACATATTTTTTCTTGAAGATTTAGAGCTGAAAGAACTTTTTTTTAAAGTAGTGTAAATAAACTGAGTGTGTGTGGGGGACAGGGCTAAGTTCATTTCTGATGAGGAGCACTTGCAATATGACCACAGTGACCCAGGTTCAACTCTCACAGTATAGCCAATTATTAACAACAAAAACCCAAGTGTATATGTGTGCACAAAGACTGAACTAAGAGTATCCAGAGAACTTTCATCATTTTAGAAGGCACCTTTGATAGATAACTTCTGTACTCTCCAGCCTGCATGAAGTTGCATACCTGTGCTTATTTTCATTGATATTAAGAGGTAAACAGTAACTACTTCCTTTAAAAATTTGAAAAACATTTTTAAAGGAAAATTTTAAATGCTTTTTTAAAAAGTAGTATATTTTTTATCTGTGTAACTGTCACTTACCTTAAGCAAATATCAGCCTTACAGCCTTACAGTCTTTAGGAATTTTAACTTTATATCTATTTGATAAGATTTGCCAAGCTAAGCATCTGTAAGGTCAAGGTACTAACATCAGAAGCATTTCTGAACAAAGATGTTGCAGTTGGTAGGGTGGGTCCCACTGTGTTCAGCTGTTGTATAAGCTTGCAGAAATAGTATCATCTTGACTTTAATCTTTCGGTTGTTCAGAGGTAGTGTGCATATTTCTGTTTAACCCCTGGAAATACGCCAAAATAATTCATATCCTTGTCTCCATCCTCATTACCTTGGCTCTAAATAATCCGTGAATAAGATTAATGAGTGGTATTCTATCTGGTGGATCCAGTGAAATAGAAAAGTTTCTTTCTCTGATTTAAAAAGTTTTGAGGTACTATCTGATATTTTGAAGACTAAAGTCAGTGTTACTTTTCATCTGTTTGAGAATGCTTTTACATTCATCAGAACATAGAGTGGGATACCCGAGTCTGAATGTTGGTGGCCTCTGGTAATCCCCACCCTCTTCAAGTCATAGTCCTTTCAAGTGTAAGAGGAATGTATGGGTTGTTGTGTAAGTTAAATGAAACAGGGCATTCAACATTAAAATGTCAGTTGAACTCTAGGATCGAGTGAGTTGTGTCCAGAACTCCAGTCCTACACTGATGTGTACTGACTTGAGTTGAGGTGTACTGTTAGCATTTACCACATTACTTTGCAAAGAGAGCCAGTCTTCTTAGTCGCGCTCTGCTTTAGAAGCTCTAAAGCTCAGACAGACAGCATACAGAGAATATATTTGAGCAAAATCTGTTGAAACAAAGCTTTGAAAAAAGTCATGCCTTACAGTTATTTCTTATTGAATCTAGCAAACTCTGGCCTGTTCTATTCTAACTGCACTGTTGAGTGAGTTCTCAAGTTCAAGTAAAACTAGCAACATTGGACTGAGTATGGAATTCCATGGTAACTGCAAACGAGTCTTTCAGGTACTGTTTTTTTTGTTTTATGTTGTAATTATTAGTCTTTTTTTTTTTTGCCCAGTTTATTCCTAATGGCAAGAAAATTTGTTTTGAATGTTTGATAGCTTACGCCTGAAGACTTGTGTTGAGATTTCAATATAGGATATAGTAAATAGGAGGGTTTGATTACTGTAATTGATAAGTTTATTATTCAGGTCTCGTGTTTAAACAGCAAAAAGAGAATATTATAGTAAATATCTTTAGCTTATCATTTTATCGTGTTTAGCTCTATTTCAATTGATAGGATTCTACTGGCCTTAAAAATAGAACTGGCACAATGCCGAAGAGGGTCATGTATTTAAAATGTTATTGCAGATGGTGAGGGCTCTTTGTCTCTCGTGTGTATTGTTTGGCTCTGGAGTAAAGTTATGTGAAGGCATTGGCTTGAGTCCTAAGGCTCTGCACTATAGCAACTGACTCTCCCAGCTCTACAGTCACATTCACCTTCACAGGCCTTCCTGCATGGAGGAGCATTTATATTACAGTCAATGGAAGCACACTGATGTAAATTTTGGTTAGAGGCCTCAAGATGGAAAACATTCTTAAAGAAGTAGAACAATCTAATGGAAACTTTAAGGTTCTTGTTTGTTTTATGATTCTAAAAAGGAATGCATTTTGATTAAGTGTCATACAAAACTTTGTGTGATTTATTGAGCATAGGAAGAAGACCTTCGCCAGATCTTCATGTTAACGGTTGGAGTTCTGCAGGAGTTCAGCAGGCGGGAGAACCTCAGTGCCCAGATGTCTTCAGTGTTTCAGCGGTACCTTGCACTAGCCAACCAAGTCCTGAGCTGGAATTTTCTCCCTCCAAACTATATCCTTTTCGTAGCGGGAAGGGCTGTGTTTGTGATGACTTTGTAGAAGACTTAATCATGAAGCTCAGTCCTTTATCCTCTTAGCTTCTTTCTTCTTTTTGGAGAAATGGAATTTTATTATACCATAGTACAGTAGACTATGTAGAACATGTAAAGTTGTATTTACTACTGTTTTGAAGAGGGTTGAGTATATGAAAACATTTGGTGTCTAATAAGGCTGTTCCTGACTGAGGAAGGAAAAGACAAAATGTGCAAAATGCATATTTATTCAGCAGTAGAGCCATTTTCTTTTTGGATATGTAATTAAATTAGATTTGTGGCTGGCTTTCTTTAGTTAGAAAGGCTCTGGTTTTGTCTTTATGAATTGTTTAAGTATATGTAATAAGTTAGTGATAGGCTTTTGGTCCAGAGCACCTGCTGCCGGTAGTCTCGTTGTGCCTTAGGGTACTGTAGTGTCTGCTTGTAGCATTGTTCATTCATGCAGACCTGGGTTCAAGCCTTAGTTGATCTCCAGCAAATTACTGAACCTTTTTTAACATTAATTTTTCCGAGCGGAAAGAGGATGTTGGTTGTTGACTAAATTTAATGAAACAGCATAGTTAACACACTCAGCTGCTGTTACGGAGCTCTTGGCGTCTTTGAGTAAAATAGTCCTACAGTTAACTCCCCATGTCATGCTCCTTTTGATCTAATACACTTGTGCCTGCTGTAGAAAATTAAATATAACCTGTTCTAGATGTCTTTAATCAGCCATTTCCTCGGGCTTTAAGAGTGTTTGTTTCAGAGAAAATAACTGTTTCTAAGATTAGAAATGGAGAGTTCTGTCAGAGCTGTAGGATGAAGCTCATCTTTGTTCCAGCAGAGTCAAGATCTGCTGCATTGGTGTGTATAGGTTTGAGACCTGTAAAACTGGGAGACTTAAGGTGCCTGGTAAGCTTTGATTTCCATTTTCAAGTTACTATATTTACCTACTAGAAAACTAACTGTGAGAGGCAGGTGCTGTGAGATAAAGTGAGCCACTGACTCGTTAAACCAGGAATTCTCCAGGCTTCTTTGCCAAGGGCAGGCACATTGGAATGAGTGAAGCTTGCTATCAAGTTAACCGTATTCTCCTTTTATGCCTATCCTTTATCTTTCACCTATTAACCAACTTTCTATATTTAATCTATACATTTCTTTTTTTAAATATTTATTTAACTTTATGTTCATTTGGTATAAAGGGGTCAGATTCCCTGGAACTGGAGTTATACAGACAGTTGTGAGCTGCCATGTGGGTGCTGGGAATTGAACCTGGGTCCTCTGGGAGAGCGGTCAGTGCTCTTAACCACTGAGCCATCTCTCCAGTCCCTTATTAGTTTTTAAAGGATGGTTTGGCAGACTTTATTCAAAAAAGTCTGTTATTACAGTTTTAGTACCAGTGTAGCAGGATCTTGTTGTAAAGACAGATTAGACAAGTCCCTGTCCTAGTTTTTGTTTTGTTTGTTTGTTTTGTTTTATTTTGTTTTTTAATTAAAACAAAGCAAACAAAAAAGCAACAGCAACAACTGAAGGGGCAATCACTGAGCTTGCATGGGCTTGTGTTAGGTCCTCTGCAAATATGTTCTGGTTGTTGTTTTTGTGGAACTCTTAACAGTGGGAGTAGAGGTGTTTCTGACTCTTTTGCTTCTCCTTGGTACACTTTCCCTCCTTCTGGGTTGCCTCACCCATCCCTGATGTGAGGATCTGTTCCTACTCTTAATTGTAATTTGTTGTTGTTTTGGTTTTTCAAGATAAGGTTTCTTTGTGTGGTTCTGACAGTCCTGGAACTAGCTCTGTAGACCAGACTGGCCTCTAACTCACAGAGATCCATCTGCCTCTGCCTCTGCCTCTGCCTCCCAAGTGCTGGAATCAAAGCCATGCAATCTTATTGTAACTTGTTATGCCATGTTCAATTTATGCCCCTGGGAGGTCTTCTCTTTTCTAAAGAGAAATAGGAGGAGTGGATCTGGGGTATATGGAAGGTGTGGGAGGGAGGAGTAACTTCAGTCAGGGTGTATTATATGAGAGAGGAATTAAAAAAAAAAATCAGGGTGGAAAGATAACTTAGCATCTTCTTGAGGACTGGGGTTTAGTTCTCAGCACACAACCATCTAACACATTTCAAAGATCTGATGTCCTCTTCTGGCCTCCTTGGACACCAGGCACTCACTTGGTGTACAGGCATACATGCAGGCAAAACTCCAATATACATAAAATAATATATATCAAGCCTTTGATCCCTGCATTCTGGAGGCACAGGCAGGCGAATCTTGAGTTTGAGGCCAGCCTCGTCTACAGAGCTAGTTCCAGCGCAGTGAGGACTACACAGAGAAACCATCTTGGGGTTGGGAGGAAGGTCTGTATAGGTCTATAATCACAGAATTCACTTGAGAGACTGAAGAGGGTGGATTACTATCGGTTCAAAGCCAGCTAGAGTTATATAGCAAGACCAAGTTTCAAGAAAACCAACATAATAAAAGATTGAAAAAACTTGGAACAGATTTTAAATTACCAGTCCATATGGAGCTATCAAAACATTAATTATGTATGTAGTGAAATCAACAAAAATTACACTGCATATATCATAGCCGATTCTAAAGTGTCTGTTTTAGAGGAAAATATAGTTGGCAGAGAGTTACTGTTTTGAAAAGGAAAACAGTTCTCTAAGAGTTTGAAAACAAAGTTTGTCTGAAAGATACACACTCATAAAATATTTTATGGCGTCTGTAGATAAAGCATTGGACAAAAGCTACTGCAGTGTTACCAAAGAAAGTAATTCCTTAAAGGTCTTGAGGGTGGCTGGATGAGGTGTGCATCCTGTAATCTCAGCCTTCAGGAGGTAGAGTCTAGAGAATCAGAAGTTCAGTGTTATTCTCTACTACGTAGTGAGTTTGAGACCTGCCTGCCTGCGATATGTGAGATCCAAAAGAGGGGGGCAGGATCTGAAAAGATGGCTAATCTGGTAAAAATGCTTATTACTCTACCAGAGGTTTCAAGTTTGGTTCCCAGCACTGATGTTGGACAGTTCATAACTGCCTGTCTGTCTCCAAGGGACCTAATACCCTCCTCTGGCCTCCACGGATACCCATACACACATGCACAGATACACATATACATAAATGATGCTTTAAAAAGAATCTGGAGGGCTGGAGAGATGGCTCAGATGTTGAGAGCCCTGACTGTTCTTCCAGAGGTCCTGAGTTCAATTCCCAGCAACCACATGGTGGCTCAGAACCATCAGTAATGAGATCTGGTGCCCTCTTCTGGCCTGAAGGCATACATGCAGGAAGAACCCTGTATACATAATTAATAAATAAGTCTTTAAAAAAAAAATAATCCGGAGACACTGGCATCGAATGCTCAATTCTCCTGGCTCAGTTTCGAAAGTTCTTGTATGTACCACCATGCCTAGGTCTTGAGAATATTTTTCTACTTCATGCTTATGAGTGAATGTTTATGTGACCAGTGAGTGATTGGTGTAGTTCCATATATTGGTGGGCTGGACTACAGCTCTGAGTACTCCTTTGAGTAGGTAATTTTCACATATAGATCTAAGTAATATTTAAACACACATTTTAAAAAAATCATCTGGGACTAGGTAGGTGTAGACATACTCATTTACCTCTGCATATTATTGTGTATTTTCTTATTGTGAAGGTACAAGGGATTTAGCACAGTGGTAGAGTTCTTGTTTAACATGCGCAAGGCCCTGGGTTTAGTCTCCAGCACTGCAAAAAAGTTCTTTGTCAGTTTGACACAGGGTCATTTGAGAAGAGGGACCCTCAACTGAGAAAATGCCCCATCAGATTGGCCTATAGGCAGTGCCTTCTCTAGGTAATTGGTCCTAGATTGTTGACGAAATCAAACTTAGCAAACCATGAGAAACAAACTAGTAAGGTAGCACATGTGGTTATAGTCATCTTTACTTTTTGTGGTATCCTTCAAAGCACAAAAATTTATAGTTTTGATGATGTCCCATTTACCTAACTTTTAAAAATTTGTTATTTTTTTTTTTATCAGAAACAATCTGATCCATGGTAACAAGGGTTTATAGTCTATGACTTCTGTATTTTTTGATTCACCTTGAGTAATTTTTCATGTGTAGTTTGAGGTGATGAGTCACCATTATTCATATACATGTGAGTATTCAGGTGTCTAGCAGGTGATTATTGACTACAAAAGTGGAAGAGACCAGGATGATGTTTTATTAGTCAGTAAATGCTGGTGTCTCTGTAACTATGAAACCAAATCTAGCTAGTCTTCAGTTTGGAGTACTGATGGATCAGTGTGGGAGAAACTATTTCTTGGACCCACTGGTTTATAAAAACAAATATGCTTGTTCACCCCATCTCCTATGTATTTATTACCACCTACTAAATACATACATGGTAGGGTGAGCAGGCCACAATTGTAGTTCTGTTGGCAGTTCATGGGAAGAGACCAAAGACACTAGTAAACTCCGAAGAGTACATAGGAAGCCCTACAACAACAGTTATCAGGCCCCAAATGTTAGTAGTCCTCTAAACATAAATGCATGTGAGTGTTCCCAGCAGTTCCATAAAGTGGAAACAAACCCAAGGTCCGTCAGCTGATAAGTGAATAAATGTGGTATATCCATATAATGGATGTTATTTGTTAGTTTAAAAAAAATGAAGTACTTATACGTGCTAAAACAGGAAAACTTTGAAAACATTGTACTAAGAAAGAGTCTTTTGTGAAAGAAGCCATTTAGAGAGTACTTGAATACCTGATCACATCTATATGTGATGTTCAGAATGAGCAAATTGGAGACAGCTCACAGTGGTCACCTAGAGCGGTGGTGTTTGGGAAGACACAGGAGATGAGTGCAAAGCATACCAGATTTCCTTCTGGGTGATGAGTCGGCTCTAAAATTAGATATGTTCATGGTACACAACTGTGAAGATAGTAAAACTACTGAGTCACAGAACAAGTTGTATAGTATGTGAATTATGTCTCTGTGAAGCCTTTAAAAATATCTGGCGTGCCAAGGTTTATCATGTTGCTTTACTGATTAGGTACACTACTTCACATGCCCATTAGTAGAATCGTATTGTGGGGGATGGTTTGGAGCAAAGATGCAATTTGGGGAGTTATTACTGCTATGTAGGACATTGCAGGACTGATCCCACTTCCTTGATTTCAAAGAGCTACAGAAAGCCATGGTCTTGGAAAACAGAAAGAAGCCAAGGAGACTGAGACCAGCTGAGTGCATGGAGAAAAGATGAGTGTGTCAAATAAAGGTAGTCAGCACCTATTCCCAAGGGTAACTGGGAGATTGTTTTCAGATGCACCTCAAATCTGCTACAGGTAATTGAACCTGTGGGAATCTGTTTGAGGGAGAAGGGCAAACCTGTACCTTAGAGACGGATCATGTCTAGAGAGTGGAGAAGTGAGGTGAGTGTGGATAATCCTTCAGAACATATCAGCTATACTGCCCCCAGACTGGAAGAAGCAGTGGAGAGACGGAAAGATCTAGGAAAGGTGTGATGCTGCAGTGACATAGATGGTAAGACAGCCCGGCTCAGCTGAGGTAGTGAGGAAGGTAGGAAGCCACTTGGTGGTGTGGGGTGCATGCCTTCATGGAGCAGGGTCTTGGTAAATTCTGGTTGGATCTGCCCTAAAGTTGTTTGAAAGTGGAGGAACACCGTGTGGGAATTAGCATCTGATAAAATATTTAAATACAGATGGAACGCAGGGTTGTGAAGTATTTTATTCTGTCCTCTCTGAGTAATTAGTTTTATACCAACTAATGTTTCTGTTGCTGTCTGCTAGGACACGTTGGAAAGAAAGCAGGTAAAATGAGTAATCAGTATTTGGAATTCTGTTTGCATTATCCTGACCAGGTGTGTTTCCACATTACATGTTGTTCCTGCCCGCTTTCCCTCCTGTCCACACTGTGCCCTGTTCTCCCCGAGGTTCTAGACCCAGTGCTTCTATGTCATTGCCGTAGAGGGGCATTTGTAGCGCAGGAACAGTGAAAGTGCTCAGAGGCAGAGAAAGGAAGGTGTACCCAAAGCCAGTTTATGTTCTCTTTCTTTCCCACACAGAGCTCGTGGTACTTTGTGTAGTTTGTACAAGAGCAAGAGGATGGAATGAGTAATTTTTAAAGTCTAATGAGTGAACTTGCTTTCCACAGTCTTAGCTTAACTAAGAAACCTAGGCCAGAGGTGTCTTAGAAGCTGAAGCTTGTGTGTCATTGGGAACTTGAGGCATTAGTTTGGGCAAATCGATTTAACTGCTATTACTATAATACTTCTCACTAGAAAATGATTTATTTAAAATTATTTAACACGTGTAAGGAATTCTGTCTGCTGAGTTCTTAATTCCCTGAGCAGCCTAGGTTATTTTGGTTCAGTCGCTCTCTGTGAGTGCCACAGCAAGGCAGTCACGGAGTGTGCTTTGCAGCTTAGAGTATGGTATTGCTTAATTGGGACAGTGATGGTGGTGGGACTAGAGCTGCCTCTGGGTTATGTATGTCTTCCCTGCTCTAAGTTTGAGTGACAAGCGAGTCATGAACTCAGGAGTGTGTGCATGTGCAAAGTTTGGGTTTATTGATTCCTAAAATGAATTCTTGAAGATCTCTGTGCATTTTAACTCAGACAGCAGAGTCATTGTTTTTAGAAAGCACATCATGACCATGGGAGTTTAACCCTTTGGGTTCTGTTGTTGTTGGGTGTTTTTTTTTTTTGTTTTGTTTTGTTTTTTTTTTTTAAAAACAAGAGTCTCTGTGTAGTCCTGGGTGTCCTGGAACTTGCTGTGTAGACCAGGCTGGCCTCAAACTGGGAAATTTTCTGTACAAAGCAGTTGTCACCAATGGAAAATTACTGACCCATTCTGTTGAACATACAAAGGCAGTTTTAAATGGTCTTCTGGCAGTGCTCTTGGTATTGTATATTTGTTTAGATAAAAATCACATGTTCCCACTAAGAGAGAGCTTCAGTGATTAGAGTCAGTCCTAGAACGAGGGTTAACAGTGTGGTCCTGCATCTCAGCTTGAGCTGTTTTTTATTTGTTTTTTAATGGAAAGCCACTGCCACCCCAACCCCCCCCCCCAGCCTCACATTCTTAAATGCTTGGTCCCTAGTTGATAGAAATTTGGTAAGGTTTAGGAGGTGGAGGTGTGGCTTTGGTGAAGGTGGTTTGTCAGTGGGGGGTGGGCTTTGAAGTTTCAAAAACCCATACTATTCCTAGTTAGCTTTTTCTGCTTCATACTTGTGAATAAGATGTAGACTTAGCTACTGCCCTAGCTCCTAATTAAATGCTTTTATTTTTGATAAGTTTCCTTGGTCAAGGTGTTTCTTCACCCAATAGGAAAGTAATTAAGACAGTGAACTATACTTTTCATCTCCCACCAGCTTTGATGGCTAGCCCTGCTTTCTAATGCATGAAGGTAGTCAGTGTGTCAGAGTGGAATGTATAAGAGTTTTGATGACATAGAAATCTCTGAGCCAACCTCCAAAGCAGCGTCCTTGTCATCAGTACCCAAATGTGCAGAGCTTGACTAAATGACAGTAATGGAAATGTTATTCAGTTGGGTCAGTATGTTGAAGCTATTTGAACATTTGCTTAGACTCTGGTTCTAAAGTTCCCTTAGGATTGCTGTGTCTCTGCATGGTTTCAGGAGTTTGCCTGGCTGGGTCAGCGGGGGAATGAAGAAAAGAATACACAGACAAGTTGAAGTCAGGTGGACTAGGCTTTCTGATAGAGTAACTGCAGCACCTAGGAAGCTCAGCATAGTTACTTTATACAGTTGACAAAGGAGGCAGGAATATATTGCCTATGACTAAACATGGAGGCAGGATTTATGGTATACTGCTGAACTGAGGAAGTAGGTTTAGCTAATCTTGGAAGAACAGTCTCAGTAGAGGACAGCCTTCAGGCTGTGGGGATGTAAGGGAAACTAGTTTGGATATTATCTGCACATTATCAACACTATCAATATGCTTGAACCAGGAGAGAAAGCTTTGCCATTTCCTGTGGTCTAAGGCATTGGAGTCTTTGATGTGATTATTCTGATGTTTTTGCTGTTTTGGTTTCTTTTGAATATGGGGTCTTTGTGTAGCCAAGGATGGCCTTAAACTCCTGATCTTTCTGTACTTACCTCCTATGTGCTGGGTTACAGGTGTTCCCCTCCTGGTTTGGTAGCAATCTTGATCCAGGTTCTATAGGAACTCTACCTTCATTATTTTGAGCATCTGCTGCATTGTTTCCTATAGCAGCTGGACCATTTTGTGTTACCCTTGGAATGTACAAGAATATACTGGCTCTTCCATGTCTGTCTACAGCTGGGATTATAGGCATGCGCTCCCAGTTTATGGAGTATTGGAGGTTGAACCCAAGTCTGCGTGCATGCAGAATAATCGCCAACTGAACCACATCCCTACATTTTTTCTTTCTTTTATTATCACAATATGATACCCTTACTGAAGGTGTTAGTAAATGCCTAAGAACTTCTTTGCAGATGTAAGTACCCATATATTTTCAAAGTATTTCCAAACTACAACCCTGCCCTGTAGTGGAGATGAATGTATTTTCTGAGAGCAGTCTGTTCAGGAACTTGACCCAGAAGACTTAATAGGATTAGCTGGTGAGCGTCATTAGGGGTGATGAAGCTGGTCCTCTGGCTCTTGGCCTGGTGTGTTTTTGACTTGGTCCTGAAGTTACAGAATAGGGCAGGTGGTGTGGATGTGCTTTTCATTTCTCAGAACTTTGTGAGCTTCCCTCTGTAAAAAATTTGAGAGGCTTTTTGTGGAGAGGGGCAGGGAATGTTGATTCTGCTCCAGGCTATAGTAGAATTTACATGTAGCTGGCTGATTTTCCAAGGGACTAAGATGACTCAGTTTAGAAGATTGTGGTTTAGCACCTCAGCTCAGTTAGATTAGATTTCTGAGTTCTGACTGTGGTGATATTTATGTTTTTCTTTTTAAAAAACATAGTCTAGCCAGGAGGTGGTGGTGTACACCACCCAGCACTCGGGAGAGGCAGGTGGATTTCTGTGAGTTCAAGACCAGCCTGGTCTACTAGAGCAAGTTCCAGGACAGGCTCCAAAACTACAGACAAACCCTGTCTCGAAACCCCCCCCCCCAAAAAAAACAACCAAAAAAAAGCCATATTTTCAAGTAATTAATAATTACTTGAGGGTAGAAATAGCATTTGAAATATCTTCAGTTACAACAATATTTGAGAATTACAAATAAAAATTGAATTATCTTAGTTCTTTACATTATTTTGATATGATCTAGACCTACATGTACATGTTCCCCTCACAGTGTCATGTAATCTCTATACTGTACACATCATACCATTTCAGGTCATATTGTAGTTAATAATTGTATTTCATACTGACCTTTCACATAATAAAAATTTACCTTTAATAAAATGACACTAAAGCTAGAAAAAGATAAATGGATTGGTTTTCTGTTTTGAGGTATAGAGCCTTTGTTTCTTTTCCCAGGTGATCTGTTCTTTGCTGTGAATTTCAAAGACTTATAAAGAGAATAGCTATCAGAGTCTTTTTGAAATATATGATAATGTCATCAGCAAATCTTTCAGTTTGTTCTTCTGAAAGGTAATCAGCCAGTGTACTGTGTTGAGTAGACTGGTGCCTGCTAGGAGATGAATTCACTTTACCCTGAGGACTCTTACTTCTCAGCTGCTTTTTCTTTGGACATTTCAGGCTTACCTTCCTTGGGGTTTCATTCTTTCTGCCCACAAGGGGGCAGATAAAGGAAGAGGGAAAGGCTAAATGAGCCTGTTCAGGGTTTCACTTTTGCTAGAGTTGCAGGAGTTTGGGAATGACTTCAGAAAGAAGCAGTGACTTTCTTAAGGCAAATCAATGCCCTCTCCACCCCCTTCAGGCCAAAAAACCAACCAACCAACCAGACAAACAACAAAACCAAAAAAACATTCTTGTTTTGTTTTATTTTCCAAGACAGGGTTTCTCTGTATAGCCCTGGCAGTCCTGAAACTCTCTCTGTAGACCAGGCTGACTTTGAACTCAGGTCCACTGGCCTCTGCTGGGATTAAAGGCATATTACACCCATCTTTTGAAGAATGGTTACCAAAGCCTTGTTAGGGCCTTCAATTTTTTTCTACAGATAATTTCTCCCTAAAATTAATGAGTTGGGTTTTAGGAAATAATAACATTTAAATGTATGCTTGAATTTATACACAGTGTCATCTTAGATGCCTGTGTCAAGATTTCTCATTGAATGAGAATTTTGCCGAGTTCAGACTTTGTTTCCAATGGAAGGGGCAGAAGTTACCCTCTCCATTGCAGGTGAGCTCTCATTTCTTAAGGCTTCAGTTATTATGGCCATGCCCTTGAGTGAATTATGTTCATCAACACCTACAAATGTATATATATGATGGTTAATTTATTTACAGAAAATTTATTCTATTTGAAGCATATTTGATATTGAATACCTCAACATCTTATATACTGTTTGAGTCTGTGGGAATTTTGTTTATTCAGTGTGTGTGTGTGTGTGTATGCTCATGTATATTGGTGTACATGTGTATGTGTGTGTGTTTGTGTAGAGGACAGAGGACAACTTTAGAAGTCATTCCTTGGGTGCTATCATTGTTTTTGAGATGGGGTCTCTCACTGGTGTGGAGCTTACCAAGTAGGCTAGCTGGCTGTCTAGTGAATCCTGGGGATCCAGGCCTCTTTGCCTCCCTCAAGACTATGGGAATTTTAAATAAACATCCGTTTCCTGTCAACTACTTAATTCTTTGTTTTGACTTGATAATTGAGCTACTGTGATCTCAGGGTGGTGTTCCTCCCACCCCTCATCCTACCCCCGTATGAGGCATAGTTACTCTTGTTCTTCTCCTGTTTTCCTGTAAGCATACTTCTTTTGGAAAACTGCTGATTTTCCCTATCGTCTTTGTGAGATACATTTTGTATATATGATTTTAACTATTTAAGATATTGGGGGAAGTGATGGGGCAAATTTGAAGACATTGATTCTTTTTGTTTGGTTTCTGGTGTCTGTTTTTAAGTCATGGTTTTTTCTTCTGTTACCTCTATTAAGATCTCTGATTGTCAAGGTTTCTGTATCCCCATGGCTTGATACACATAATGACTAAAACGGTTATCTTACATTCCTATAGCATTCTTTTTTTCAGCACTTAATGCCTTTTATTCCTTAGCTTCATGCATGAATTATGTAGCATGTGTGAAGAGGCTTAAACTGTTTCCATTGCATTCTTTCTGGCTGGCTGCTGTTATATTTAGGGTATACTTATAGTTTAGACAAAGTAAGAATGTTATTGTTGTTGACCTTGACACTACATAACTGGGCAGACATTATATAGCTATGTTCGAATCCTCACAAAATGTGCTGTTGAAGCCAACAGAGTCCTGGCGGGAGACTCTTCTGGACAGCAGAGTCATGGAACTCTTTTTCACAGTAAGTCCTAGTCTTTTTCTCTGGTAAGAGGGGACACGGGAAGAGAAAATGCCTTTGTTTTTCTTAAGGAAAACATGACAGATTTCTTTTTTTCCCTGTTGATTTTTCTTCTCATTAACACACCTGGTGAAGGAGAAATTATATGACAAATCTTGCTAATTAATGTACAAATACTATCTCATTTTGAAGGGCTTAGATCCCTTCTTAGACTTTGTAAATATAGGACTCCTTTACACTCTTAAAATTTAGAATTCCCTACTAGCTTTTCTTTATGTGGGTTATATAACTATTGTTATATAATATAGCTATTATCACATTACAAATTCAAACTGATAGAAGCAAAAGATGATAATGGCATGAGTTTTGGTCTTTGACTAAACTATAACATGTTGTTATAATAAAAAGTAAACTGAAAAATTCATACTGAAAACTTTAAAAAATATTTTATTTCACTAAAAATACCAATAAGAAACTATTACATCATCATATAAATAATTTCAATGAACAATTACTTAAAAGCAAGTATAATGAAAATAACTGGGTTTTGGTTTTGTTTGCTTCATATTTTTACTCAACTGATTTAATAAAAGACAACCAGATTTTCCTGTTTTATATTTCATTCAGTTGGTATTTTAAATCATGTGATCTCAGGAAAAGGCCTCTGTGCACGTATGCAGTGCACAGAAAGAGCAGAGCCGTGTTAGTGCACTTATGGACGCTATCTGCCGTGGCTTAGACAGTGAGGGTTCTCTGGACTACATTTTGAAAACTGCTCCCCTAGTGGACTATACTCATAATTACAAGACCTGAACTAAGTTAATATTTAAGAGCAATTTATCTTAAATATTTCAATTATAACTTTAAACAGGCCTCTTAGTGTCAACTAGCTTCAAGAAGCAAGCAGTATATTCCCACATGTGCCAGTGAGTTTTAGAATACATATATGTGTGTTGGGAGCTAATTTGCAGTTACAGAACAGGTATGTAGTTAGATTAGTGACTTAAAAACCAATACAATCTAGGTAAACACCAATTAGAAAGAAAAGAATAAGACAGTTTTGTTCAGTCTGAATTATAGTTTCTTATCATTTCATGCATTTTGAAGTATGAATGATCCTTTTGTGATTGAACCATTTAAAATATTTTAGTACTGTGTTATATATTTTAAAATATCGCTTTCTATCATAGTGGCTTGTTTTGGAGTTCTGGAGATTGCACCCAGGGTCTTGTGTGCGCCTGATAAGCATTGTGCCACCAAGGCTCGTTTCTATCCTTCATAAAAGATGTTTTCTGTGGAAATGTTTATTCTGAGCATTAGTCATCTTCTATTTTTCTTTTTAAAATCAGAGGGAAAGACAGCTAAAAACATATGCAAGATCAAACAGTCCTGGCAATAAAATTTTAAGGACTTTGTGGAATGCCTCATCTGGCAGGAATTGTTTTGATATGAGTCCAAGTTCAGTTCGTTTTATTTGCTCGACAGAAAGTAGGTCCCACTCCAGCAGTTTGTGAAAAGGTGAAAAACTTGCTGGCAATGCTGCAAACAACTCGACTTGGTCTGAACAGCTGTCTAGACAAACCAGACAGCTGTTTCTGTCAGCTGTGAACTACCACATACAAATAACTTTGAATTCAAAAGTTAACCCTTTGCTACTCTTGTCATTTTAGTAGTTTATAAGTGTAGCTATTTGTATTTAAGCAATTTATAAACAATTTTAATTTGTGGCAAAAAACATGACTTGATCTTTATTTGAGTTTTGCTAAATTTAGCTTCACTTATGGGTTAATTACCAAATTTAATCTCTTTTTCCATTAGATATCATTATTATGCTAGATTTCTGTAGATAAATATATGGGAATGAGACTTAAATGTTTTGACCTTATCTGAAATTTAAGTGATTTTGATTGCATTCTGCTCTTCAGAAGTTTACAAAGTTGCCAGTTTTTCTTTTCTTCCTACTCTTCTGGACAGAACTTTTCTGATTAGGATTCTGGTGCTTTGCTCTCTGAATATTGCCATTCTTAGCTCTCTGCTTTGATATTTTTTCCACACATAGCATGTCAGGCACCACTTCACCTATGATTTTTTGGTTTGCATTTAGTACAGAATACTCCATACTCTCCAAACCTCATAATCTGCATGTTTCCTGGGTGTTTCAGTGTGAATGGCACACTGTCATCTGATGTTTAAACATACTTCAGTAGAGGTCTGTCTTTCTTGCTAACTTGTGCCTTTTATGCTTATTTGGTGAATGTCCTCTCCGTTTACCTTCATGGGTGTCCATCTCTCCTCCCCGTGCTTCCTTTCTCTGCAGAGGTGGTAGATCTGTTTTTAATTGCATGATACTGTTTAGATTGAAATACACGTTCAATTATGAAAGGAATGCTTTCTCGTGCTAAAATCAGTAGACCATGAATCTATATATAACAAGAATTACTTTTTTAACATGAGTTTTATATGACTCCTATTTCAGAAAACAAATTAATCCTTGTTCCCAGGACAGTTTTTTGATTTGTTTTGTTTTAAGATTGCCAACACTAGTGCTCTCATTAAGCACATTTTTTCTTTTGTGTGGTCATCTCTTGTCCAGGAATGAATGGTCATCTGATTCCTGTGTGGACAAATTATGTAACAAGTTTCTCTTGTCCCAGCCTGCACTGTATGTGTTGGTAGAATCTGGCCCTAGGCATCTCAGTGAATTTTGATTACCAGGTTAAGATTCAAAGGATGACAGCACAGAATTGTGCTTTTAAGATAAAGAGCTTAAAAGAATGTATTCAAGAGTATCCAACCAAGACATGCATACAATTTTGCGTGTTATACTTGGTAAACCTTAAATTACATTGGTATATAGGTTGAAGTGTTTTTGTTTCATTCCCGGGATTGGCAAACTCTTTCTATATATTATCAGGGACCACAGTAAATATTTTAGGTTCGGTATATAATATGGTCATATTCAACTCTGTCAATGTAGTGAGGAGCCCTAAATTAAAAATAAACAATCAAGTAAGTCATTTAACTATAATTTTTAGAGCTGTTATACTGGTTTAAATTTCTTTACTTGATCTTAAGAAGCCAAGAGGCTAAGGTTAGTGGAATCAGTTAACAAGGATTTACTCTGTTCACTGTGTCCCATACTGTACTAGTGAATGCATTTAAAAAAAAAACAAGGAAAACATCCTGGGGTCAAGTAATTTATAAATGATTGATAGAATCAAAGCCAACATAACCTGCAACAAATATAGAGTACAATGCTTCAAAAAAGAAAGTGGAGGGCTAAAGCACTTCTGTTAAATGCTGGTGAGAAATAGCTAATGGCCAGTCAGTATCGTGCATGAAGATGAATAGCTGATTTATAATTTCTTCCTGGCATTTCCTGTTCTATTTTACTATCAGAACATAGAAATGAAATCTTTAATGTCTGAAAATTTAGTAATACTGAAGTTAAGAAGCAATATTCTGAGAACTTTAGATAAAGCACTGTAGAAGGTATGTATCAGTATTACATCATTGAAGTAAGATCTAGTTGCACATTTAAGTAGACTTATGTATTAAATACAAATTTTATTTTAACATGTAGTATTAATAGCAGTGGTGTGGGATAAAATGAAATTCAAACAGATCAAACGGTCTCAGAATTTAAGCATCTGCTCCATGTCATGTAGGTGATATTTAGGATGGGTGATAGGTACATTTGTTGGTTTTCAAAGTGTGCAAGTGTTTGCTTCCGCTAAGGCAGCATCTATATACTGGGTTGAACTTGTCTGCTAACTTTAGCAAGAAGCTGTGGCGAGGCATAGTTAGCATAATACAGATGACTGTCGTCGTTGCTGTTTTTAGCAGAAGCAGTATGTCTGACTGGCTAGCATCTGTTTTCTCTCCTTGTCATAATATGCTGGAGATAGTTCAATTTTTAAAATGCAGGTAGCCCGCAAGTAAAAATTTATTAATATGTTTAAAGTCATGACCTATAATATCGGTTGGACTGAAGGATGATTTTCAGGTTTCATTTAACTGAGGAGTTAATTTTCTAGAAATGTCCTGCTACAGTGAATTTTTCTCTTACCTCATTTGACATGGTTCTCACGTGACCCCTCCAAAAGAAGAATTTGTTTTTATGGATTAGTAATTCTTTCTAACAGGTACACCGAAAAATCAGAGAAGATTCAGATATGGCACAGGATTCTCTGCAGTGCCTTGCCCAGTTAGCTTCTCTACATGGACCCATCTTTCCCGATGAAGGATCCCAGGTTGATTATCTAGCACACTTCATTGAGGGATTGCTGAACACTATCAATGGGTAGGTATGCTCGTCCTTTTGAACGGAAGAGGGAACCTTCCCTTTTCCTCTGGTATTTCATATGGAGGAAAAAAGAAACTAAGGCTTTTTTTCTGTTCTGTGTTTTGAAGTAGAGTTATATATTTATTTGAAATTAATACAGGCACATGCCTTTACAAGTGAATGATGATAATATTTTTGTGTTTGGAAATAGAGCTTATCTTGTACTGCTAAATAATCCTCATGATTTGGTTTGTAGAATTGAAATAGAAGATTCTGAAGCTGTGGGAATCTCCAGCATTATCAGCAATCTGATAACTGTGTTCCCTAGAAATGTCTTAACTGCCATCCCCAGCGAACTTTTCTCCTCCTTTGTTAACTGCCTCACACATCTCACTTGTTCTTTTGGGCGAAGTGCTGCATTAGAAGAAGTGGTAAGTTACTGTGCTAAGATCTGTCTTTGTCTGGTTGTCATAGGAAATGTGTGCTACCTGTAGAACATTGTCTCATGACATTTATTGTAATTGAGTACTAGTAGCTATTGTGAAAGTTACATTTTGTATGTAAATTAGTGGCAGTGTATATGGAAACGATCTAAATTTCTGTAGATTTAAATTAGTCTTGAAAATTATAATTTTGAGGTAATTAGAATGAAATGTTTTTGTTAAATTATACTGATTAGCCTACGTTTAACAGTGTTTAACAAGTATGCCAAATACTGCTAAATAACTTCATGTGTAAATTAAATTATGTGTAAATTAAATTTTATCTATGTTATTTTGATATTTTTATTTAGGACTTATTTGGAAAGTATGTGATATGTATTATTTAAAATTGTCTTGGTAAGCCCTAATTTACATTCAAATTAAGACTGGTAATAATACGAATGATTTTTTTGGGACAAGTACAAATTTTCAGGTGCTTTCCAGTTTTTTTTTTTCCAGTTTTTATTTTTAACTTAAGGAAATATACACTAAAACCCCTTGACAACACGCTGCTTTGTAACAGTTACTAATAACTTGAGTAATCACTGGAAACAATTGACTTACTTGTACAAGGTAGTGACTTGATGGTTGAAATTTATTTTTCTTGTTATAAATTGAAAGGAGGTTCTTTTAAAAACAATTTTAAAAGAGAAAACACTTTGTGTAGATGCCTCTTAAAATTTCATGTTTAATCCTGAGTTTACATCTTACTTTGGCAATGTTTGGCAGTTTGTAAAGCTTCCAACGTCTTCAAGGAATCTGGGAATGATTGTGTTTATGTAATTAGGCTCTTTTAGGATTTAATGAGAGGTTTGTGATGGAAAATTATATATTAGATGAGTAGAAGTTCTTAGACATCATACGTGAGATTTTGTATTTTTTAGGATGGTAATTTCTGTTCTAAACATGAAAGTCCATATTGAAGTTAAGTGTCTCAGCTTTAGTCAAAGCTCTTTGACAGGCTTGGACTCAAATGTGGTTTCATGTAACATACTTCATTGTGTTCTCCTCCTGGTTTTTCTCCGTGGAGTAAGATGGAATCAGGATTTAGCATGTTAGTCATCTGTTTAGACATACAGCTACCTTCAGCTTCTCTAAGAGGGTTCTTACATTTAGCATACTGGCTAAAAAATATGTAATATTTTTGGCTTGAAATTTTTATCTTTGTGGTTTATTTATTTTGAGCAAGAGGCTTTCTGTCAAAATTTGGTATAGGAGAGTAGGAATCTAAGATGATAGATCCACGTTAGGAGAAACAGATATTTCTTCAGCTTTCCTCCTGTGAAGACATGCTGTGCTTAAAGCTACGATGCACCTAATAGGTTTCATTGAAGAAAGTGGCTGTTTGTGTCTTTTAATTCTCTCAGTTTAGCTGTTTGTATTTAACGGTTATTTTTAAAAGCAGCTGACTACAAATTCTCTAGGACAGAAAGAGAAAAGCTGAAGCTCTGCATTACTTATGGAGGGTACATTAGAGAGGCCTGGGAAGGTTGGCGCATGACCCTGTCATGTGACTTGCATGATTGCTAAACAGATTTCCCGAAATGGCAGTTAAATCTTCATGTTTGGTCATCTTGTACATTCTGGGGGATTCTTGAGCTAATGACTGATGTAGGCCACCATAGGGCTCTTACTTATGTCACCTTTGCTCTTTTGACTACCAGGTAGTTGTAGTGCGAGTTCACAGTGCATAGTTGTTGTTCTGAGCTGCAAATCAAATCATATTTTAAGGAAATTTTGGAAAAATTGAGCATTTAAATAAACAGCTTAGGAGTTCACATGGTGTGAAATGATGATACATTTGGAGGGGACGGTGCTCACACGCTGAGTGATCATAAACACTTAGGATGACCTTTGGGTTACTTTTTCAACTTCATTTAGTGTGTTTTCTCCTTGGCAAAATCAGGGTGACAGGTTTTTTTTGTGATGCTTTTTTCTCCTGGTTTGTCTGTCTGTTTTGTGGTGGGACGGGATGAATTTTGAGAGGGTCTGGATATGTTGCATAGGGTCTCTTTCTGTGTTTCCTGCCTCTACCTCTTGAGGGTAACAGACTGTATTCTACCATACCTGGCTTCTTTCTGAGGGAAACATGTCTGTGTGAGGCCAGCCTTTACTCAATGAGAGCGAGTCTCAAAGGGGACTTTTTTAAAAGTTCCCTTTAAAATAGTGAGCAGAGAGCAGCAATTACTCTAGGAGATGGGGCTGGTGCACATAGTTGTGTGGTGTAGCTTGACCTTCTGTTGTGGATGATTGAGAAATCTCTGCAGCCCCCCACCCTGTGACTCTGATAACTAGGAAGGCACACACTGACAACACTCATCGTGCTTACATTCTTCAGCCTACAGAATTGTAGGGAAAGCTGACATGAGACACAGGGATATTTTTTATGCTTTGCATGTTGGAAGAATACTTCTTCCCAAATATGATAATTTTGGCTCTATAAAGATATTTAGAAGAGCCGGGCGGTGGTGGCGCATGCCTTTAATCCCAACACTCGGGAGGCAGAGGCAGGCGGATCTCTGTGAGTTCGAGGCCAGCCTGGTCTACAAGAGCTAGTTCCAGGACAGGCTCCAAAGCTACAGAGAAACCCTGTCTCGAAAAACCAAAAAAAAAAAAAAAAAAAATTAGAAGAAAACTTAACTATTGTATATTAGATACAGATTGTTATTTAAAAGTATTTTAAGAATTCCTTGCAAAGCTGGGTATGGTGGTGCCTGTCTTTAATCCTACACTCAGGAGGCATGATTCCAGGACAACCAGTGCTACACAGAAAATCCCTATCTTGGAACAACAACAAAAAAATAAAAAAAGAATTGCTTGTTTTGTTTAACTCAACTTGGATCACAGATCTTACTATGCAATGACTTTTGACTTGAATATGAGTCAATTTTAATGTTTTAAATAGGCATTTTAAGTCTTGCAAGAATGTATATTATTGTGCAAGTATTGTGGCATTAGAGTAAAGCTTATTTACCATCTCAATATTTTTTAATATGGTATTGTTCTAATTTAAAATGTTTTATTTATTTTATGTGCGTTGGTGTTTTGTCTGCGTGTATGTATGTATGTATGTGTGAGGTGTCAGATCTCTGGGAATAAAATTACAGACAGTTGTGAGCTGCCATGTGGATATTGGTATTGAAAGCAGCCAGTGCTCTTAACCGCTGAGCCACCTCTCTAACCCCTCTGTCTTAAAAAAACAGTTATTGTTGCCATATTTAACGTAAGTGATACACACCAGAAAAGAATCTAAATACAACAGATGAATGACATGGTTCTATGAGTCTTTTTTTCTATTGATGTGTTCGTTAGTGTTATACTGTGTGATGCAAATACTGTTTGGTGTGTCATTGTGAATGGGGGTGTGCCAGTACCTATATGTTTTAAACACTGTGAAATATTTTACTCATATGAAGTATACACTTCATGTTTAAATATAAAGATAGTATAGAGGGAACAACCCTGTATCACCCACCCAGATTAAGGCACAGTATATCAAGTTTGGCACGCTAGCTCATGTTGGTAATCTCAGCACTCAGAAGGTTAAGGCAGCAAGATAGTAAGTTTGAGGTTATCAGGACTTAGAAGTAGTGTGTGGATGGAGCCCCTTTCTCACCTATATTTATCTGTGGGTGGGTATGATTCCCTGTTCCCCTCCTGCTCCTGTGATTTAGCTTTTGTTATATAACTTGCTTCTGCCAAGTGATCTTCTCAACGTGCCTACAAGTAGATGCTGCTAATGATTTCCCAATTGGTGTGCCTGGCACTTTATCTTACTGTCTTCTGTGGTAGTTGACTTTTTCTTTTCTCAAAGTTCTTATAGGCTGGAAATAGGAAATTCTGGGGTTTAGTAAGTCTAAGGACACCTTGGAAGTTATCCTTAAATATAAAATTCTATGTGAAATTAATTGTTCACATCAATTTCATTGCATATTTTTATGTACGTGACCATACTTACTTAGGAAAATAGCCTGGGATTGTGCGGTAATTTGAATAAGAATGGCCCCCATAGGCTCTTGTGTTGAAGTGCATAGTCATTAAATGCCACTACTTCAGAGGGATTAGGAGGTGTGTCACTGGGGGTGGGTCCAGATGTGGAACTCTGAGCTATTTCTATAGCATCATGTCTGCCTGCATGTTGTCATGCCCCCCACCATGATAATGGTCCAGACCTCTGAAACCGTAAGCAAGCCCCAATTAAATGCTTTCTTTATAAGAGTTGGTCACGGTGCCTCTTCACAGCAATAGAAGATTTAGACAGGGTGGGAATGCAGTCAGTGTTTGAGTACTTGCCCTTCATGCCTGAGGCCTTGAGTTCACGGTTCATTACTTTGAAAATGGGGTGGGGTGAATAAAGGAAGTAAAAGACGTTTGATATTCAATGGAAAGTGCTTTCTAGCCAGGCAAATACCTGTATTCAGAATTCAGGGGCAGAGGATCTCTGAAATCTAGGCTAGCCTGGCTTACTTAAGATCCCGGACAGCTTACAGGGCTTCAAAAACGAAGAAAGTGCTTTCTGATTTCATGGGGAAAATTTGGAGCTGTCATGTTGGTTATTTACTCTCTATGGGGAAAAGCACAGGGGTGTGGGTTGTGGATAGTGTCATTTCATTACTATTAGGGATAGATTTGTAGTTGTTTGCCGATTATAAGCAAATTTGTAACTACCTTAGTATGATGTTTATTTATATACTTTCAAAATAGTTTATACTAGATTTATATAAATAGGTAGCGATATAAAGACTATATTTAATGCACCTCTAGGTTCACAGTGAAAATACAGAATGACCTCATACACTTCTCCCCTTACCATTAATCTGCCCCATCAAGCCTAGAGCATGGTGGTATATGTATTATTATTGGTGCATCTGCATTGACACATGGTTGTCGTGAGCCCAGAGTCCATGTGTTCAATAGAGCTTATTTCTGCTGGTGTAAAGTCTTTATTTTTTATTTATTTATTTTTATAAACAGGGTCTAAATGTAGGTTCTGGCTGTCCTGGAACTCACTTCGTTGACCAGGCTGTCTTAGAACTCACAGAGATCAACCTAATTCTGCCTCCTGAGTGCAGGGTTTAAAATAGAATTAAGGGACTAGTGAGATGACTTAGTGGGTAGAGGTCGTTTGACTGCTGTAAAAATCCTCTGTGCTTCGCCTGTTTATCCTTCTACACCAGGCTGTGGAAACCACTGGGTGGTCTTTGTTCTTCCCCCTCCTCTTGTCTCCTCTTTCCTCTCTCCTCTTCCACCCTCTTTCCTCTCCCCACTCTACTTTTCTCTCCCCATCTATTTCTCTGCATCTGCCTCCCAAGTAGTGGGATTTAAATATGTGTACCACTGTGTTCAGCCCTACTACTCTTATTATTGTCCCTGTCATCTTCATCTCAGAATGTCCTCTACTTGGAATCATGTAATACTGCTGGGCTTCAATCTCTGAAATTACATTCATTGTCAGGCATGGGCCAGAGCAGATTTTCTGTGCTGAAAGAGTTCTTTCCAGACATTCATTTGAGAGAGCATTTCACCATTTTTGGAATTATATATTCAAAATTGTCAAAGCATAAATGTACATTTTTCTGTGTTTGAAGCACTTCGTATCCATGCTTCTCTACACCTTCAGGCTAGTTATAGGCAGAAGTACTGATTATCATGTTTTCAGTTCTACTCCCCCTTCATATTCAAACAGAGTAAAGTGGGGTCAAGTAGGTCCCATAGGCTCTAAGCCCCTCTCCAAAGCCTTCTGGCAGTAGGCCTGACAATGCTCAGAGCATGAGCACATAGTGTCTAGATTGGTTTCCTTAGTCATCTGTCCACATGCTGCCAGCCAGGCTGCTGGCTGGGCTCCTGGGTCTGGGCCAGAGTGGCCATGGAGCAGAGCCAAGGTATTATGAAAAAGCACTAGCTTAGGTTTCACTTCTCTGGGATTAGACTGGAAGATCCAGTTGCCAATTGTTATCAACCAGATTTCTCACACTTTGCCTGATAAGTTACTTTATTGGTATACACAGAGAACCAGAGTTTTGTGTTTTGCTTTTCTTTTTTCAAGAAGCTCTGTCTTTTAAATCGCCATCCAATGTGTAAGGGACTTGTACATTCTATTTGAGATCATTCTAATATCAGGGCTTAATAAAGGCATTGTGAAGAATTCCTTTAATAATATGCACATGAGGCTTTAACTTTTAAAAACTTTTACATTTTGATGCATACCTTTTAAATATGTGCTTAGAAAAATGATAGTTGATCTTTAAAAATGTCCTGCATTTTTCTTTTTGAGTCTAGTTCAGGGGATGCTACTCCTTAGTCCTGTTAGACATGTTTATTTTGGCAAGATAAACTGTTAAGACCTGACAAATGATGTCTGCAAAGCACACGCCTTGTTAAGTATATAAACAAGCCGCAGTTGTTTCTATGGGAAGAAAGTATCCTATTCACTTCAGGATTCCTGTGCTTAGCTCTCAGCATTTGATGAAATGTAGAAGGAACAGAGCTCCCTTTCCCATTGTTTATAACCAATATTGTGCTTTGGCTTTTAAGCACTGGTTTGTTGTTGTTGTTCATTTGTTTTGTTTTGTTTTTTTCTGACTTTTTAAAAGTAGTATATATTAACAAAACAGAACAGTTTTTACATTTGTGTAACATACTTTGATCATATTCACCTGAGCCACTGCCATATTGCACAGTGCAGGCAATGTGGTTTTCTTTAAAAACAAACAAAAAACTGGTTGGTATCATGTGCTTTCATTGCATGTATTACAGTGGCTTTTTGTGCAAATAAGAGGGAAGCCTGATTTCCTGAGCCATCTCGATTCGCTCCTTGCCTTCCACCCCATTCTGTTTGCAGGGCCAGTGTCCTCTCAGTCGCATTGGCATCTCCTGCTATGGTTCCAACTCATCCACGCCTCCTGCTCATTGCAGATTTTTAAGTACACTGTCCTTCAGCAGAATATTAGATCAGTCTAGGGAGGGATTTTATACCACAAATAGCTCTGTAGTCTGTTATTTTTGTGTCTATCAATAGAAATATCTTGAAAAATTCTTCGTCTCAGTGGTGTAGTTTTGGTCTGAAAGTGTAACTGAGAAATAGTAGCTATTCGTGAACAAGAAAAAACGGGAAATGAAAATTAATTAATAACTGTCTGAACTAGTTAAGACCTTGGCAGTCTGTGCAGCATGGTGGTCTTACCAGTGGACGAATCTGTGGGATGGTTGTGTGCATGCCCCTGGGGGTCAGAGGCTCAGCCGGATGGGTGAGGAAAGGTCTGGCTTCTTCTTGGTTTGTTTGTTTGTTTGTTTTACCTGCTTATTCCTTTTTCTAGTTTATTACATATTCTCCTTAGTAGTAAAGAACTTAACTAATGAAAAGGAAGAGCTTACAGAGATCCACCTGCTTCTGCCTTCTGGTGCCGGGATTAAAGGTGTGCTCCATCAGGCCTAGCTTCATCTTTATATTCTTAAAGTACTTAGCTAACTCTAGTGCTGGGATATCTTTCACAGTTTCTAATAGTACGAGCTGAGTCAGTGGCCTTTTTTTTTTTTTTTAACTAAATTCTTTCCTAGTATGTGGAATTAGCTGTCCTTTTTTTATTAAATTCTTTCTTGTTAAGGAACTTCTGTGATGTTTCCCCCATATAATTCTTAGCTAACTGATTAGGTCAGTTTGTTTTTAAATGATTTTGAAGTTACTTGGGCTTGAAGTTTATAGCCCAGTGGTGGAGTGCTTGCCCGGCATATATGAGGCTCAAGATTCTATCCCAGTACTGGAAAAACATATGCATAAGAAGTATTTATTTTTATATGTGTGGTGTGTATGCAATTTTCTTAGCTTTTCAAATAGTCAATATTACTTTTATTTAGAAAATATATCTTTCTTAAAGCACTGATCAGTCAGTCTTTTAAATTACACGTTAATTTCATATTGCCAAATAATTATTTCTTTTGTAATTTAGTAAAATTTTAGAAAATTTAATAAATGCTTGATACTTAGAGATACTGTTCTTCTAGCATGATTTTTTAAATTGTTTTGTGCATAGCTATATAACTCTTGCACTGCCCGTTTGTTTTATGAATGCTCTTTTCTTTTAGCTTGATAAGGATGACATGGTATACATGGAAGCATATGATAAATTGCTGGAGTCCTGGCTAACTTTGGTCCAAGATGACAAGCATTTTCATAAAGGTTTTTTTACTCAGCATGCAGTTCAAGTTTTCAATTCCTATATTCAGTGCCACCTTGCTGCTCCAGATGGCACAAGAAATTTGGTAAGTTTGAAGAAAGGTGGAATGGAAAATCACCATAGGCTCTATCATATTAGACAATAGAAAATACTAGAAATTTTGGATAGGAATCTTTCCTCAAAGATTTGCTGAGAGAAAAGTTCCTTAGTTTTATCTACTGGGTTATTTAAGTGTGAGCTGTTATATATAATCACCTTTTTATGTTTCCAGTTAGCCACTTCTGTATTGCCAGGTCCCTGGTAATGTCTTTTATATTAAATACATCCTATATTCAAAGGTCTACGGAATCTTAAGATGCCAAATTGTTTTAATGAAAAATGGCAATCCCCAGTATAAGGGTTCCTGAACTGTAGGTTTTGTAGCTAACTATGTTACTGTGTACACAGGGGAGGGTTTTTTCTTTCCTTCTCTTCAATGCTGTCCTCATCCTTTTGATGGATACCAGGGCTGCTGTCGTGGTTCGAAAGCTGGGACTGCATGTTGGCTCTGTCCAGCTCCTCCTGGAGCCACTTGACAGGGCCACAGACACATGCCTGTGGAACATGGTGCTGCATTCCTTATTGTTTCTCTTCCTTCCACCAAATAGACTGCCAATGGTGTGGCCTCTCGTGAAGAAGAAGAAATAAGTGAGCTTCAGGAAGATGATCGAGACCAGTTTTCTGATCAATTAGCCAGTGTAGGAATGCTAGGAAGAATTGCTGCTGAACACTGTATGCCTCTTCTGACAAGGTACACACAGTCCCGGAAACCCCATGGAGAAGTGCTCTCTGTTCACAGTGACCTAGAGAGCTTTAAACCCCCCACCCTGTGTCCAGCACACTGGATCCAGTGGACAGAAGCATGTCATGACTGCATTCTTTGGCAGTACAATTGCAGCTCAGGCACTACAGCATAGATGACAGGAATTATGGAAAACATGGCATGAGAAGTGACTTGGAACAACCAGTTTCAGATGCCTTTCATGAACATTGATTTCTTGTAAAATGTTATTTTAATTCTATGTCATAAAATAGAGATTACAATCCTCTAGTGCACTTGAACAGTTGTGTACCGTAATATTTTTTGAATAGGTATATTTTGTGCAAACATCTTAGTTTATGTTATTTGGTTATATGGAAGTTATCAATTATCCTAAGCCTTCCTATCCTGAACTTTATGAAGCTGTTGTTTCTTTCCTCTTTTAGTTTATTAGAAGAAAGGGTAACAAGACTCCATGGTCAGTTACAACGACATCAGCAACAGTTACTTGCTTCACCTGGATCGAGCACCATTGACCACAAAATGCTTGATGATCTCTATGAAGATATTCACTGGCTTATTTTAGTTACAGGTTAGTTACTTCTTTCTTGTTAAATGTAGTTGCCAGTGAAACCATTTAAACCCTAAAAGAAGCCTCATATATTAAGAATAATAGTTTATAGCTGGATGTGTAATTTCAGCACACTTGAAAGATTGAGATAGGAGGGTTGTGAATTTGAGGCCAGCTTGGGCTACTAGGGAGACCCAATCTCAAACAATAATAAAATATATATAGTTCATACATAGTGTTAAATGAAACTTAGATACAGCTGCTGCTGACATAGCAATAGATATATATATTTTTAAAAACCACTGGCTGTCCTATTCAGGGCCTATTGTATGACAAATGTTTCCTTTGGATCTCATTGTAGCCCACTGAATTAGTATTGCTGAGTGGTGTTAATCATCATCATCCCCAACTAACATGAAGAAGCTGAAAGTATAAGAAATGGTCATACTGCAGTTAATTTTTGGAGCCAGAATGCAAATCTAGGCAGTTTGACTTTTAGGGTCTTTTCCTTGACCACTAGACCTAATTAGTGTTTCTATATTGTAATCAAGGGGAAAAATTTTGACTTTTAAATAGTTATGTATGAATAGATTCCTGATGCAATAGCAGAATTCCCATTAACTTGACAGAATAAATCACTCAAGTTTTCAAAGCCTACATGTCACCATGCATTGTGAGATTGATGACTAAAACATTTGTCCTTTACCTTTGCTGTACTTTTGAGGGTTTTAATTTTCTGAGAAATTGACAGTTTCTGCACCTCATCTTGAAATTAACAAGTTAACATAATTTACTTTTACATCAACTTATGTGATGTATATAAATCAAAACTGAAAGCATTTATAGTGCAATTTGGTAAATAGATTTGTTAAGTGTTCATTTTTAATTTTTTTTAAACTGAAGGCTACCTCTTAGCTGATGATACTCAGGGAGAGACTCCGCTAATACCTCCAGAAATAATGGAATATTCCATTAAGCATTCATCTGAAGTTGACATTAATACAACACTTCAAATTTTGGGATCTCCAGGAGAAAAGGCTTCTTCCATCCCAGGGTACAGCAGAACAGATTCTGTGATTAGGTAATATGAACTCTATAGCTGCGCTCTTGTAATTTATGCTGTCTCATAAACTCTGAGTTGATGGGTAGATGACTGGAGGGGTAGGCACGCTGCAAACTGGATACATGAAAGAAATGAGAACTTGGAGAAGCCTCGAGACATAAGGAAGGCAAGGGCATGCTGGCAGGGATTGTCAGGGCTATCTAGTACTGAAAAGAACAAATGTGAAATGATTCTGAATATGACACTTGGAAGTGGCATTCACTCTAATTTACTAAGAACACAGTGTTTGTCTATCAGTAAGCAGTAATGATGTTTGTATAGGCACCCTTCAGGAGGGAAAAACAGTTCCTAGAAACCAGATGAGCCTTAGCAAGTATACTTTGATTATGCATATGGAAACTGTGTCTGTGGCTTCTTAAAACTGTCATTATTGTATTATAGAAAAAGTTATCCTAAATATGTGAAACTTGAGAGCCCTGTCACCAGCAATTACAAGACAGCAAGAGTGCCTCTGAGAGGATTCACTTTGTCTTCCTATTAATAATGGCAATGTTTTCATCAATATTGATGATGAAACTAAAGAGGGTAAATCTGAATCGTAGTCTTAGAAATAGATTTGGAAATGGCTTTACTTTTTCTTTCATTGTCTTTGAGTCTTAGTTGCCGGTAGAGATTGTAGGGATGACAGCGGCATCAGTTGGTTTTTGCAGTTATTCACGGTTTTGTCCCACTTTTATTTTTTAATACAAACGTATGTGGGCATTTAAAGCTCTGCAGTAGAAGATACGGTTTTCTGTTTTCTTTAAAGTTCAAACATTAAGCTGATACCAAGGAAATGTTTGGGACCTTATTTCCTTTATTGGTACATTCTCTTGTTTGCCCTAAATATCAGAATTCTTAAGCAAAGGTTTCTTTCTTTTGAGGTTACGATTGTGATTAGATTTTGTTACTTTGCTTTGGTACATATCCTGGTGAATGTTATTTCTAGGACTGTTCATTTCAGAGCTCTGCCGTGGCTGCTTTGTCCTAATTCTTGCAGTAAGTGCTGTGTTAGAAACATTTCCCTTGTATTAGAAGTGCTTTTTCAGTTTCTACACGTCCCAGGTATCTGTGGGAGCAAATCATTTTCATATTTGAGAGCTCAGACTATGGAGTGTTAAAAAAATATATAAACTGGGTGGTGGTGGTGGTGTACGCCTTTAATCTCAGCACTCAGGAGGCAAAGGTAGGCCTGTGAATTGGAGGCCAGCCTGGTCTACAAGAGCTAGTTCCAGGACAGTCAGGGCTGTTACACAGAGAAACTGTTTCAGGAAGGGGGGTGGGGGGAGAAAAAAGTATCTTCACAGGTTGAGCACTTTATGGGCCAATGGGATACATTCCTGAACAAAACAAGCAAAGTCCCCTCCGCTTTTAGAGCTCTTTGTAAGGGAGAGCAACTCAACAAGTGATGGGATGTGTTGGAGGACAGAAAGCGTCGTGGGCCAAAAGCCAAGTAGGGCGGGGCAGCTGGAGCTCAGACTAAACAGTGTAATCCACGTGGCCTTTGTTTAGATGATTTCTGAGCAAGGATTGAGGTTGGTCAGGGAGTCTTGAAGGTGCCCAGGGTAAGAGCATTCTAGGCAGAGCAAAAATAAAGTAAAATAAAATAGCTAATGCAAAGACCAGCCATTCCTGGTGTTCTTGCACAGCAGCCAAAATGCTAGAGTGGAGTGGGTTTTATAAGAGATGACTTGTGGAAATAAGTAGGGAGGGAAAGACGTACAGTCTATAGGTCTTGTAAGACACTTTTGCGCTGCAGAAGATGGGGGTGCTACCGTAAGGTCTGAATTGGGGGATAAGTCACACATCACAGCACTTTCCCTGATTACCATGATTAGAGTGCATATTGTAAGTGGGGAGACTGCCTCCGGGTCTAGTCATGGTTATCAAAGAGAGACATGGCAATGTTCAGACTAGGTTACGGCAGTGTTGCTTATAAGACTAAGTTAAGGGCTAGCTCGTCATGATTACTTTTGATTTATGGGATGCAAATGTAATACAGGACCAATTTGGGAAACTGAGTGCTGCCTGATATATAAAGTATTCATGACAGTATGCTTGACTCAGGTACTGATCAAGAAATATTAACAATTAAAAAGTATTTGGCTCAGTTGTTTCTTCAACTCCAGCTTTTGGTGGGATTTAAGAGTCCACCAGGGTGGCGCAGGAGCCTGAGCAAAGTGTCAGGCCGTGAGAGGAGCGCTTGTGTGACCTGTGTGACTGCCTGACTGTGCGTTGGAGAGGCCCTGGTTCTCATAGGTGAGGCAAGGTGCATTTGCAGGAAGCAAGCAAACTGTTGTGTAGAGTCGCTGTCTTGTGGAAGGTGGAGTTAAATGTGACAGGGCACCGTGGGAAGCACTTGCTTTTCAGTCTTGGGAAGAAGATGGAAACTGGCCCTTGAGTTTGAGAAGGGTTTCTAAGAGAGCTCTCTAGGCTACTGCTCATTTCTGGGCATGGCATAGAGAAGGGAAGACTCCCTAGGCTGCCTGACCTCTGCTGCTTCTACCCTTTCACCTTTCTTCACTAGATGAAAGAGACTTGAGCTCATTCTCTTTATGGACTTGCAGGTGTATGGGTGCCCATAGAGTACCAAGGAAAAGGGCAGTTCCAAATTGCCTGTTGGTGATGGCTATATAGCCAGGATGCAGTTCATTGCATCACATAACACCGAAAGGGGACCCAGTACTGGGTCAGCTGGGATGATCTTGAGTTTTGTCATATGACTTGTAAGTAATTCAAATAATGGATAACCTTGGTGTTGGAAAAATAACTTCTGTTTTTCAATGGGATCAGTTTTGTTTTGTTTTGTTTCTCTCCAGTGTTTACATCTCTTAAATGAGAAAGGAACCAACTTTGGCTCAACTTTGACTCATTCTGGCAATAAGTAATATTTATTCACAAGTAGATAAACTAAGTAGGAGACATAAAACCCTTCTGTGTTATCCCCAAGAAATACTCAAAATAAGGCTGAGACTATATAGCTCAGTTGTAGACCACTTGCCCAGCCTGTACAATCTTCTGAATTGGAGCCCTGGCACTGGAGGAAATTGTTTCATAATTTAAATCTGTGTTACATTTTGTTCTACTGTACGCTAAGTATTACAATAGTAGTAAGTCAGTCTAGAAGACTTTTAAAATACTTATAGTTTTATTATCGTTGGAAATTCATGTGAAGTATAATATATAAATGTCTTATCAAAGTAAATCGTATAATTGGTAAATAATTTTCTTTGGGGAAATAAAGTTCAAATAAAGGAATTTTCTTTCTTATGAATAAACAGTAGTGACATTCAACACTTCAAAGATTGAATTGCAGTACATACTTTTAAAGTACTAATATAGCCATTTGATTTTGAATTCTGTTAGGCTTTAAATTATATTTAAAATAATTTAATCTTATGGGAAATTTTCAATGCATCATTATTGATAAAACATGAGGTTATTAGGATTTCTGTTATTTTTGTTCACAAATTTTGTTCTAAAATTTAGAAAGTTTGAGTACTGGTTTATGAGGAACATGTAAATAGTGGGGGGGGTGAGGCAGTTTTTAGGTAGAAACTTTCCTGATTTAAGAAGATCCAGAGAAGAATCTTTTTTTTAATATTTATTTATTTATTATGTATACACTATTCTGTCTGTGTGTATTATGTCTGCAGGCCAGAAGAGGGCACCAGACCTCATTACAGATGGTTGTGAGCCACCATGTGGTTGCCGGGAATTGAACTCAGGACCCTAGGAAGAGCAGGCAATGCTCTTAACCACTGAGCCATCTCTCCAGCCCCCAGAGAAGAATCTTTAATAAAGACTGGGAACAGTAAACAGATAGATAAGGGGAATATGGGAAGTGATGCCCAGGCAGCCAAGGAAGGGAGCTCTTTCAAAGGGGCAGGGTGGACAATAGCACTGAGTACTTCTTGGTGAGAGATCAGAGGGTCAATAAAGAATGCACACGTCCACCAGTATGCTTACACAGGAATTTCAGCCCTCTTGAGAGCGGAAGGAATGGAGCAGAGGCCAAACTGTAGTTATTAACATCTTAGTCTAGGCCCTGATATTTATTACAACCTGTGCTTCCTTGTCTTTTGGCTAAAGTCAAGTTGAAAATATATAATTTCTGGTATGTTAATTCCCCATTCCCATATGTGTACTTATGTAATCGTTCTGGGATGGCTTATTTTAAGATACCATTAGGAATAAAGATTATGAGACAATATGCTGGGCCATGAGATTTGTAGACAAGGCTCAGTACTTATGACATTCTAATAAATCTATTCTCAGATCTTAAAGCATAACAGGACTTGTCTTTTGTGATACAAACATTTAACCTGCCTACTGGAGGAGTGCTGAAACGTGGGCTTAGACTATGAACATTTAATTCCGTGTGTTCCTCCATTTTGAACTGGGAGCCACTCTCTAGACAGTGATGCTGAGATTTACATCTGCAGTTACAGCCCAAGCAGACAGTGTTTCTCATCTCTCCTCTTTCTTGACTCTGGAAGACCAGAAATAATGTGGGTACTTTATCTTTAACTCTATTGGGAATTTTTACACATAGCCTGGCATAAAGAAACAAGAGATTTTTATGGAGAAAAAAAATAGGGTTAGCAACTTCTGTTTTTTCCCCACAGGCTGTTGTCTGCAGTGCTAAGAGTCTCAGAAGTTGAATCTCGAGCAATAAGAGCAGATCTCACTCATCTACTAAGCCCTCAAATGGGCAAAGATATTGTTTGGTTTTTAAAACGCTGGGCCAAGACTTATCTCCTGGTAGATGAAAAACTATATGATCAGGTGAGGATGTAAAACCGGTCACTCTTTTTGAGTTTATGATGATGGCAAGTTTAGAGGTAAGAAGATTTTTGTTTTACTTACAAGAATGGAACTGTTAGGGTTCAGTGGAGAGGCAGGTGCATCTTGGAGTTCAAGGCCAGCCTGGTTTCTACAGTGTTTCAGGACTACACAGAAAAACTCTCTCTAAAAAAATAAAGAGCTGGGAGAGACTTGGGACTGAAGTGCTGTTTATTACTTTTCTTAGAGCGTTGATTGGTTCCATTGATGTATTAAGATACATCACCTTGGATTAATATGTTTTTATATTGTCTGAGATCTGTATGTCTGTATTTATTTTAAATGTCAGCTTGTTAATAATTACTATGAGACTTGACCTGACAGAAAAATTAGCTGAAAAGCATGGATGGGTTGGGGATTATCTTTTTGATTCAAATGGAAAATGATAAAAGTGATATGAAGTGAGCACCTTCTCAGGCTTTGATGGTAGTTTCGGTGTAGATTTTCTGTAGGTTGCTTTTTAGCTACTCATTCTGACCTTAGAAAATGTATCTCTTCTCTTAAGATAAGTTTGCCATTGAGCACAGCCTTTGGAGCAGATACAGAGGGTTCCCAGTGGATTATTGGCTACCTCTTACAGAAAGTCATCAGCAATCTGTCAGTCTGGAGTAGTGAGCAAGACCTTGCAAATGACACTGTACAGCTCCTTGTCACATTGGTCGAAAGAAGAGAAAGGTAAGGAATAGGGTGGAACAGATTTCAGTTTGCTCTTTAATGACTAGCAAATTGTAGCAGTATCTAAGCCCAGTAAGAACCTACATTTCCAGAGTGGTGCTTTTAAAACCTCATCACAGTGTTATAGATGCAAATGGCAGCTTACCCGTGTAATGGAGAGCTGCATTGGCGGCTCTTCCAGAGGACCCTGATTTGATCCCAGCACATAAGTGGTAGCTCTCAACTGTATGTGACTCCAGTTCCAAAGATGCCCTTGTCTGGCCTGTTTGGATACCAGGCACACACAATTTTCCTAGACATATATGCAGGCAAAACACTCAAACATATAAAATAAAAACCCACTTTCATGTATTAATATTCTCATTTGATATTTTTCAGTCCCCCACGTGCACACGCATGTGCGCACACGCACACACAAACACATTTTTTTATTTTTTTCCTTCGAGACATGGTTTCTTTGTGTAGCCCTAGCTGTCCTGGACCAAGCTGGCCTCAACTCAAGAGATTGACCTACCTCTGCCTTCCATGCTGGGATTGAAGGCATGTGCCACCCCTGCCTGACTCAGTGATTCCCATTTATTGGGAATCAATAAATGTTTAAACTGATGTTGCAAAGTTAAACATTTGGTTCTTTCTATATTGTATTTTTCTTACTACATAGGAATATTATTATTATTGCTATTGACTTTGATTATTGCACATAAAAAATCTCTGTAGACAGAGACTGCTCTTTGTTCCCAGCCACCCAGACCCAAATAATCACACAGAAACTATATTAATTGCAACACTGCTTGGCGTATTAGCTCAGGTTTCTTATTAACTAACTCTGAAATCTTAAATTAACTCATTTCTGTTAATCTGTGTATCAGCACAAGGCTGTGGCTTACTGGTAAGGGTCCTAAGGTTCCGGTGTGTCCTTCTCCTTCGGTGGCTACATAGCCTGTTACGTAGCATCTCCCTGACTTTGCCCACTTTCTCTTTATCTCTGTTTGGATTTCCCACCTGGCTTCACTCTGCTAAGCCATTGACCAAAACAGCTTTATTCATCAACCAATAAAGCAACACATATACAGAAGGACACCCACATCAGATCTCACTTGGGCATGAGATTCAGAGCTGACTGTACCTGTCACTTTGCTTTCCCTAGAGAACCTGATTCTACCTCTTCCAAATAGAGAGGGCACCAACAGAATAAGGAACAAGTCCAGGTTGTTGAAGCAGTGAATTTATTAGAGTTACCTATAGGAGTGGGGGGAGGGGTGTTATTTGCAGGTCATCTGCATCACCAAAAAACACTCTCCCAGTGGGTGACTCTTGTGAAAGTTCACCACTTGCACAATTGGGGGCAGTCATAGCACAGATTAACCGCTTAGCAAGCAGTTGATCACCACAGATAGAACCTGGGAGATGGGCTTTCTTACTTTTAGAAGTTTCCTGAACCTCTTCGCAAAGAAATGGCTCATTTTGCAGTCAGAAAACTGATGATAAAGACACTTAAGTAAAAAATTCTATGTTCTTGAGCAGTTATTGGGATTGAAATAAAAACTAGTGTAGCTCCAAAGTCCATGTGCTCTTGTGATGCTGTTCTTTAAAATTACATCAAGGGCCTGGAGAAACCATTCAGCAGTTATGAGCTCCCGATGTCTTCCAAAGGACCCAGTTTTGGTTCCCAGCACCCACATTGGGTGGCTCACGACTGTCTGTAGCTCCAGCTCCAGAGGACCCAGTGTCATCTTCTGGCACTTCAGGCACCTGTACACATCTACATACAGATACACATACTCACACACAAATAAAACATTTTTAGGAATCTCATCCAGTCATACTATATTCTCAGTGCTCAGGAGGCTGAGGTAGAAAGATTATAATCATGTGGCCAACCTGAGTAACACAGCAACGTCTTGCCTTAGCAGATTTTAAAATTAAATGTTCCCCTCTTTTAAATGTGTTTGTTGCCTGCATGAGTTCACGTGTCCACACATACCTGGAGAGATCATCAGATCCCAGAAACTGGAATTACAGGTGGCTATGAACCACCATGTGTGTGCTGGGAACACAGGTCCTTTGCAGTAGTCATTCTTACTTAACCTTTGAGCCAGCTCTCCAGCCCTGTCCGGTTCTTGTTTTCTTAGTAGGTGTGGGTGTGGGTGTGTGTGTGAACAAAACACACCTAATATTTTATTTCTATTTGTAGGGCAAACTTAGTAATTCAGTGTGAAAACTGGTGGAACCTAGCGAAGCAGTTTGCAAGCCGAAGCCCACCTCTTAATTTCTTGTCAAGCCCAGTGCAGAGGACACTGATGAAGGCTCTGGTCTTAGGAGGTTTTGCACATATGGACACAGAAACAAAGCAGCAGTATTGGACGGAGGTAAAAAAAAAAATCTCTTCACTTTTGATTCTTCTGTCACCCTACAGATGTTAGAAAATAGTCTGGAAACAAAAACACCTCACAATAACTTACCTTGTGTTCTTCCTCCTTGTTTGACACATTGAGTATTACTAATGTTTTCTATGCCTCAGGTACATTTTCCTCAACCCAGATGAGAGCATGAACTGGTGTATCTTTATCAGAATGTGAAAAGCATGGTGGGTATCTCAGATATAGAGCACTAGCTTTAGCATGCCAAGGCCTTAGGTTAGTCAGCCTCTCTCCAAAAACTGAAAGAAAGAAGCTAACATGAAGAACCACAAGGCATTCTTTGCCTTGAAAAGGAGATGCAAATTGTAGTGTGTTTGTTTTCTGGACGTCTCTTACCACAGTGACCTAAGCAACAGATTCTGTCTTGCGTTTGTTTAGGAGGCTGCCGAAGTGTCCAAGGAAGGTGTGCATTGTTTCTAAGGCCTGAACAAATGTGGCTTCTGGTAGTTAGTGACAACCTTTGGCACTCCTTTTGTCGCAAGTTCTCTGTACTCTGCATTCTAGTTTTCTCAGTTCTTAAGATACCATATTGGAGTAGGGGCTCACTTGCCAATGTGACTGAATCCTAATTTATTACATCTCAATTTATTGAGGTCACTTTCTGAGTTTCTAATTCAACCCATAGCGTGGGCACTTTCTGTAATATTTTATAACTTGAATCAAGTGTATATATAGAGGTCTGGCTTCTGGTTCTTTTCTACAGTATTCTCTCTCGCCCCCACTCCCCTCTTTCTTAAATTATTCTCACTCACCCTCTCTCTTTTTCTCTTTCTCCTCTCTCTCTCTGTTTTTCAAGACAGATTTTTTTTTTCTGTGTAGCCCTGTCTCCTGGAACTTCCTCTGTAGACCAGGCTGGCCTCAAACTCACAGATCTGCTTGCCTCTGCCTCCCAAGTGCTGGGATTACAGGTGTGTACCACCATGCCCAGCCTAGATGTTCTTAATATCTGTGAAGGTAAGGTGGCTATGACTTCAAAGCTAAGGTAAAACTTTATTATTCACCCCGGGTCCATAGAAATGGTTTGGTAGTTAAGAACACACACTACTTCCTAAGGACACAAGTTTGTCTCCCTTCATCCACTTTGGGTGGCTCACAACTTCCTGTAACTCCAGGTCTAGGAGATCTAATGCCTCTGGTTCTGTGGCCACTTGCATGGATGTGTACATGTTTACCACATAGAAGTGTACACAGGTAGCTGGAGATGACCGTAGTCATCTTTCTCGGTTGCTCTCTGTGTTTGAGATAGGTCTCTCACTGTGTCTGAAACTGGTTTCAGCTAGACTATCTGGCCAGCAAACCCTGGGCATCTTGTCTCTGTATCTCCAGCACTGAGATTATAGGCATTTTATACATGAGTACTGGGGTTTGAACTCAGGTCCTTGTACTTTAGGTGGTGACCAGGACCAAGGCAACTTATAAAAGAAAGCATTTAATTGGGTGCGTGTATACAGTTTCAGAGGGTGAGTTCATGACCATCATGGTGGGGAGCATGGCAGCAGGCAGTTAGGCATGGCACCGGAACAATAGTTTACATGTTGAGACAGCAACCATGAGGCAGAGAAAGGCAAACTAGGAATAGTGTAGGATGGCACACATCCTCCAACAAGGCTACAACTTCTAATCCTTACCAAACAGTTCCACCAACTAGGAATCAAGCATTTAAATAAATGAGCCTATGGGAATCACTCTCACTCAAACCATCATATTTGGCAAGTACTTTACCAGCTAAGCCATTTCTTTAGCCCTAAAAACACTCAGAGCAGGACTGATTATCTGAAGTTATGTTTTATACCAAGAATTGTAAGGAAAGGGAAGTAGAAAGAAAAAAGGACAGTCAAGGGCCTTTGAACTTTATTACAGTAGAAACTGGCAAATTGACTCGCAGAACAAACATGGCTGCTGGTCTGTAGGTAAGTCGTCACTGAGTTGGTGCTCAGACCTTATATGAGTCCACTGAAGTGCAGAGTATGCAGTTCGTACTTTCTGGTCTTTGAAGAAAAACTTTGTTGATTCCCTACTGAGGAGTTCTGAGGGTTTTTTTCATTTCTGTTTTTATAATTCTTTGGCAAGTCACCTGGGAAAATGTGGAGAGAAGTGGCAGAATTTAAAGAATGAACTAGTGTGGTACATATGCACATGTGTGCACATGCGCTCTCTGTCTCTCTCTCTCACACACACACACACACCTATAATCTCATTTCTTCGGAAGCAGAGGCAAGAGGATTGACACCAGTTTGAGGCTATCAGAAAACAAAACAAATAGGGCCTGGTAAAATGACTGAGTGGCGAAAGCACTGTCTCCCAGACATGAGGACCAGAGCTCAGATGGCCAGCACCACATTAAAGGCTGGGTGTGCTTCAAATCCCAGCTCTTAGTATCCCTGGGACAAACTGGATACCTAGATTGACCAAGTTAATGAGCGCTGGATTCCTCTAGATACCTTGCCTCAGTAGAGTGGATACCCGATGTCAATACATATGTGCAATAAATACTAGAAAGAAATTATGAGAGAATAAAAATTATTCAAAGAATGAGATTAAAAGAACTCTATTCTGTGACTTGGTGTCATTTTTTTTTTTTTGTATATGGCACAAGGTATGAAGATTCTCAAAACGGACAATATACCTCAAACCTGTAATCGCCGCAGCACCTAGGAGTCAGGTGGGAACACTGAGAAATTGAGCTATCTAGCAAGACTGTTTCAAAGACTTATGGGGTAGGGGAATTAGTGGTTCAAATAGTTCTTGTTTTATGTGCTTATCCCTGTTCCAATAAAGAATATTTTAGGAGCCAGGTGTGGTGGTTCATGCCTTTAGTCCCAGCACTCAAGAGGTAAAGACAGGTGGATCTCTGTGAATTCAAGGCCAGTCTGTTCTACAGAGTAAGTTCCAGGACAGCCAGAGCTACACAAAGAAGCCCTGTCTCGAAAAAAAAAACAAACAAAAACATTTTTTGGGAAACATGTTCATCCAAGTTGTAGGACTCAGTCTGCGTGTGCAGAAGGCCATGCTGCGATGTGTTTCCACAGGTTCTTCAGCCTCTGCAGCAGCGCTTCCTGAGAGTGATCAACCAAGAGAACTTTCAGCAGATGTGTCAGCAGGAGGAAGTCAAGCAGGAGATCACTGCCACACTGGAGGCCCTGTGTGGCATTGCTGAGGCCACCCAGATCGACAATGTAGCCATTCTTTTTAATTTTTTAATGGACTTCCTTAACAATTGCATTGGGTTAATGGAAGTTTACAAAAATACTCCAGAAACTGTCAATCTCATTATAGAAGTTTTTGTTGAAGTTGCACATAAACAGATATGCTATCTTGGAGAGGTAAGCTCTTTCTAGTTTTCTTCCTTCAGGATTACAAGTCTCTGAAGCAGTGATACTCCATTTTTTGCTTCACATTTAATACATATTTGTATTCTCCAAAATAGAAAGCCATGTGGGGTGAATATAAGTCCTTATTCCAAATTTTATTGTTAGAGAGGTGCTAATATATTAAATATTGCTGTACTCTTACTATAATTATCCTTTTATTATTGGCCTTTGGTGGTTTTGTTGTTTTGTGGGTTGTTGTTTGTTTGGTTTGCTTTTGAGATAGCGTCTTTCTATGTAGTCAAGGCTGGCCTCAAACTCACACAGTTTCATCCTCCTCTCCCTCCCAAGTGCTCAGATTAAAGCTCTTTTTATCATTGTGTGTGTTGTCTGTCTGTCTCAGAGGTCAATGGTATCTTCCTTACTTTCTTTTTCTTTTTTCTTTTTTTTTTTCGGTTTTTTGAGACAGGGTTTCTCTGTGGCTTTGGAGCCTGTCCTGGAGCTAGCTCTTGTAGACCAGGCTGGCCTCAAACTCATGGAGATCCGCCTGCCTCTGCCTCCCGAGTGCTGGAATTAAAGGCCTGTGCCACCACCGCCCGGCTTCCACCTTACTTTCTGATGAGACAAGGACTCACTGACCCTATAGCTCACCAAGCCAAGCACACCCAGCAAGGCCCTCTTGTCTCCTCCCTCTGGTACTAGGATCCCCAGCATGCACCACTGGGGATGGTGCTGCACTCGGGTGGTCATGTTTGGCAAGTACTTCTCCAACTCTCAACCCTTCATTATTGTTGATATAGAGCTACTGCTGCAGTTTAGAGTACATGTAAACTTTGGCTTATCTGCTAGATCCCACCAGGTAATACCACTCCTCATTTTCTTACAGTCCAAAGCTATGCATTTATATGAAGCCTGCCTTACCTTGTTGCAAGTATATTCTAAGAACAATCTAGGGCGGCAAAGGATAGATGTTACAGCGGAAGAAGAGCAGTACCAGGACCTGCTCCTCATCATGGAGCTCCTCACTAACCTTCTCTCCAAGGAGTTCATAGATTTCAGTGACACAGGTAAAGTCTCCTGAAATGGTTCTTGTTACTGTCTTTGTTTAAACTACGGGTTATTTTCTTGAAGGAAAACCCCATGAGGAAGTTCAGCTTAGAGAACAAATGGCAGTAAATCCCTTTGGTTGAAATGAAGGGGGAACTGAAGACCTTTCTCGTGTCTACTTAAGTATGAATGTAAACTTTTATTTATCCACTTCTTTTTTCTTCTGTATAAAAAATCATTCTATTCTACAGCTACCACACATGCTTTTTATCTAAAAGAGAAATGGCTTCTGCCTCTTTTTCTCCCTGTTATGCAGTTCTTAATAAACGCCAGCTGCTGCTTTTCTCATAATGCTATGTAGAAGGTGCCATTGCTATTCCCACTTTACTGCTGAAGTAACAGCATAGAGTCGTTAGGTCACTCACCCACATGCATGTAGCTAGTAAGTCTGAATTCACATTCAAATCCTTGTGTGTGTCTACGGACCCTATTCTCTTGAGCAGTGGTTATCACCCTGTGGGTTGTTGTGGGATTTCCCTCTGTATGCTGTGATTACCATTAATGAGTATAGAACTGCTTTGAGCCTATTGCAGAGCAGGATGGGGCGAGCAGAGCTAGGCAGAGAGGACTGGACTGAATGCTGGGAGAAAAAAGGGTGGAGTCAGAGAAGCCACATATCCCTACAGGAGATAGATGCTGGAACTTTTCCTGGTAAGCCACAGCCTTGTGACAATACACAGATTAATAAAAATGGGTAAATATCTAAGAGTTAGCCAATAAGAAGCTAGAGCTAATGGGCCAAACAGTGATTTAATTAATACAGTTTCTGTGTGATTATCTTGGGGCTGGGCAGCCAGGAACCAACAAGCAGCCTCCTGCAACAGTGGGTCATGACCCCTTCAGTAGATATCCTGCATATCAGATAGTTGAAGTAACAAAATTGCACTTATGAAGTAGCAATGAAATAATTTTATGTTTGGGGGTCATCACAACATGAGGAACTGTATTAAAGGGTTGCAGCATTAGGAAGGTTGAGAACCACTGCTTTAGAGTGATATTTCATTAGTTCCTTCATACCCTTGGAGATGATTGCGCATCAAACTCAACGCTTTATAGATACAACATGTGAAATCCCACTGGGGTGAGAAGTACTGGATTCCAGACATGATAGGCTACCTACATAGTTCTCCAGTAGCATAATACGGGGATAGAACACTAATCTCCACCTTTCTGCTATCAGTGGGTATGATAATAAAGACCTTTTAGAACATTTGTGTCTTGCTAGCACTATGCCTGGCAATCAGTAGATAAGACAAGATAAGCTCTTATTCTTACAGACAAGAGCTTGGTCAGTCAGAGCTAACACATTCGTGCAGTTTGCCTCCACTTCCTTCATAAGCCATTGCTAAGTTTGTTCTCAGAGAAACAGGCAGGAAGAAATGCAGCTGTTTCAGAAACAAGAGGGTGAGGGGCTGTTCACGCCCAATGCCTTTAATTGCTTACTCTTGCCTTCATATGTTTTAAATATCTCTCCCCTCACTAGTTAGCTTTACCTCCCTGCCAACTTTGCTTTCAAACCTGAAATAAGAGAGTTGCTTTATAAGAGAAATTATCATATATAGCATTGCCTCAGGTCATGCAGACATTCATAGTCAGAGATATATTTTGATTTTTTTGAAGGTTCTCCAAGCTGTTTCTGTAGCAGCCCCCAATAGTCACTGTGTCCAGTCCTTGAGATTGTTCTTGCTCTGTTGACTTTTGTTGGTTGGTTTTCTTGTTTCCTGTCTGCCCTGCTGATTTCACAGTTCAACAGGCTCATCCTCGTGTGCTAGAGTGAAACACCAAAGCATTAAATGTGTTAGCTTTGATTTCTAGAATGTCTGTTGCCCTTACTTATCCACTATTATTGTATCTGGCACTCAGATTCTCCAACAAATAATGCAAAAGGATGGCATGACCTGGGCTTATCAGATTTCTCTGTTACCCATTAATGGATTTCTTGGGTCTTTGAGCTTGACTATATTTGTGTTTTTATAAAGGAATATGAGCTTTGGAGATTTAAGTTATGACTGTACAAGTGTGCTTTTTATTTTAATAGATGAAGTGTTTAGAGGACATGAGCCAGGACAAGCAGCAGGCAGATCTGTATCAGCAGCGGATGTCGTTTTATATGGAGTAAACTTAATTCTGCCCTTAATGTCACAAGATCTTTTGAAGGTAATTAAAATAATATGAACACAAAGAGTGTAACAGCTTTGTATTTCTACTGCAGTTTACTGTGCTTCTCTCTCAGTGCACATGCCCCAGTCCTCTGTGTACAGATAATTAGTGACTCATATCATCAGGAAAACAGTTCTGCTAGCAGTTTTAATTTTCTTAGAATTTGTCGTTTTGTTCTTAAACTTCATTGTCAACCAAAGGAGCCAGCTGTGGTGGGTATTTCCCAAGCCCTTCCATGTAGAATTGGGATGGTAGAAACCAAGATTAATTTTTAAATTTTTGCACATTATGACTGTATTGTGCCTTGGTTCTACCAGTTGGTATTAAAGGTGGGTGACCACTGAGGTTGCCCTTTACTTCTTCCAGAAGTACTCTAGGAGAGAAGTCTTTTAAGTTATCACAAAAGGATAAGGTCAAGAACAAGGATCCACTGGAGAAGGAAGAAAAGGGTATGTGTCTGAATATATCACATGCACGTGTGCACACACCTGTGTATGTGATAAAGGGTGAGAAAGATAGTGTGGTGGGGAGCAGAAGTGTTAGTTAGGGGTGCCTCCCTAGACTCTCCTCAGGTACTTTGCTCCCTGAGGAATGTCTGTTGGGCAGTTCCTATCAACCCATGAACATAGAGTTTTTGTAACGACTCTTAGGATGAGAGAGTTTATTCAGCTTTGTACACTGGTTTGCTTTTAGTGTTTGTCTGTTCCATTGAGTCAGTCATTGTAAACATTTGGTGCACATTTTCTTTGTGGTTAAACTAGACTGCCTACTTTCCCCTCAGCTCTTCAGTGCTGTCCAAGTAGAAAGATGAAAAGGACTGACCACTCTAATTATGCACAACTTTTAACAGTTTTGTATGTTTTCTAACATACTTATGTGGAAATTAACACATTAACAAAGGATCATTTAGTTTTTTGACTGCTTTGTTTATTTGTTCAGGATCAACATAGAATATCAGGACTTGTCTCTATCTCCTATTAGCCTTCCAGAAGATTATTCTTTCTATGTATTTTTTTGATAACAGCTACTGAAAAGTTTCCTTCATGTAACTTATTTACATTTCTTTAGGGCTTAGTGTTTTTATATGTTACATACATCTTAGAGAAATCATTGTACTACTTAAAAGTTTGTTACTTGTTTCATTTTATTAAATATCAAAATATTTAATATTTCTTTTTCAGTTTCCAACTCTTTGTAATCAATACTACAAATTGATCACATTTATTTGTGAGATTTTTCCTGAAAAAATACCCCAGCTTCCTGAGGATCTGTTTAAGAGTCTGATGTATTCTCTAGAACTAGGAATGACCTCGTATCCTTTATATGAACTTTATTATTCAAGGAGGGGGCTTCTTATTTAAAGTTTTTTAAATGACTGATTTTCTTTTATAGTTCTTTTATTTCTTCAAAAACATATCCCCTCTATAGCTGCTTTAAGTTTCTTTCTCTCTCTCTCTCTCTCTCTCTCTCTCTCTCTCTCTCTCTCTCTCTCTCTCCCTTGAGACAGGGTTTCAGCCCTGGCTGTCCTGGAAATCACTCTGTATACCAGGCTGACCCCAAGCTCAAAGATTTGCCTACCTCTGCCTCTTGAGTGCTGGGTTCAAAGGTTTGCACCACCATGGCCAGCTCTAATTCTGTTTCTTTTGTGGATTTACATGATCTTTCCTTTTCATATATGTAGCACCTGGTCCCTGGTCTTCAAGTCATTCCTTCATTGGGTCATGTGATGTATTGCAGCTGGTTCTCTAGTCTCAGCTTGCTGACATTATAATGTCATCATCTGCAAGATCATCTTCAGAAACAAGCTAGGCGTCACCAGACTTAGACTCGAAAGGCTAGCTTTTTGAGTCTTTCCTAACTCAGTTAAGACTTTGCAATCTGGTCTACCCCTGCTATCTGTATTCATTTCTACAAATAGTCATGTACATAAGGTAGTTGTCATTTGGTTTTGATCTTTTATAAAGTCGGGTATGTCTTCTAGTTTGTTCTTTGACCATTGTGTTCAGAATGAGTTCAGAAGTATGCCAGCTCTGCCTTGAGGCCTTAACACCATTAGCTGAACAATGTGCTAAAGCACAAGAAACTGATTCACCACTTTTTCTAGCAACTCGGCACTTCCTTAAGGTAAGAAGTTTGGTGAGTAGGTTGGCGAACTGTCTTCTTAACCAAGCTAAGTGGTGCTTGCCTGCCATGCCAACTACTGGGGCTAATAAAGGAGTGTTGCCTCAGTTACAGAGTGAGTTCAAAGCCAACCTGAGCATGTTAGCAAGACCTCATCTCAAAGTAAAAAGAAGGGAGCTTTTTAAGTGTGTGTGTGTGTGTGTGTGTGTGTGTGTGTGTGTGTGTGTGTGTGTGTGTGTGTGTTTGATGTGTATGAGTGACCTGTCTTCATGCACACCAGAAGAGGCACCAGATCCCATTAAAGATGGTTGTGAGCTATCATGTGGTTGCTGGGAATTGAACTCAGGACCTCTGGAAGAGTAGCCAGTGCACTTAACCATTGAGCCATCTCGCCAGACTCATAAAATTTTTGATTCATGTGTGTAGGTTTGGTTTGGTTTGGTTTTGGTTTTGACAGGGTTTTTCTGTGTAGCCCTGGCTGTCCTGGAACTCGCTCTGTAGACCAGGCTGACCTCAAACGCATAGATCCTCCTGCCCCTGCCTCCCGGGTGCTGGGTTAAAGGTGCACACCACAGCTTTGCTCCCTGGTTTTTCCGTGAAGACCAGTTCTTTAGGAGCATGTTCTCTTCTTCTATTTTGTGTTCTTGAATGATGTTATAACATAGATTCCACAGGATGTTTTTTTAGATTAAAAAGTGATTTACTAATTAATTGGTTAATGTAATAAATTGATTATAACTACTATCCCTTTTTCAGGCAGGGAGGGACTAGAGTTTTAAAGTTATCCTGTATTTTATAGCAATATCGTATTGTGTAATTTCAGCTGGTTTTTGATATGCTGGTATTGCAGAAGCACAACACGGAGATGACGACTGCAGCAGGAGAAGCATTCTACACATTGGTGTGTTTGCACCAGGTACTGACACCCCTTGTGGACGACGATGGTCCTCATCCACCAGTTCTTTGTGTTTCCAGGACTGGGACTCAGAGACCCAGTTCCATGTCCCCGGTTCAGTGTTTTCAGCTCTTTCATGAGCTCTAGAGTTGTATTTTTGTATTTACCTGACAATCTGTGTCAGATCAAAAGAATTTATTTTCCCTTCTCTGTTATGAGCCATTCTTTGTCGCAGTTCCCACCCAAAAGCTTGGCTTTAATTTTCCTGTGCTAGGAGCCAGGCACATACACACAATGAGTGGCGGCTGTCTTTGAGGAGTTCAGGTTTTGTCAAAATGGAGAGGTGTATCAGATTGGGAGCGGGAGTTTGCCTTCAGAGAGTATAAAGAGTGGAGGATTACTTTGTTTAGTGTTTTGAAAACAATGTATTACTAATTTTGTTGAATCTTTAAGATCTAAAACCATTATTCTTGTGGGATCAATGTAATAGGCTCACCTGTCTCCTAATTCTGATAAAATGCCTATCTAATATATAAAGTACATAAAGGAACAAGTTGGGGAAGGGTGATGCCTAATTTTCCATTGCCTTACACCTTTTAGTATGGCTAGTGATTGGTTGGAGAAGCTTGGCCTTCCTGAAACCAGTAGGGTTTTCAGACCCCCTTCTTCTAGACGTTGTGTGCCATGTGTAGCGCAGGCTGTGAGAGACACTGGGCCTTCAAAGAAAGCCTGTGCTGTGCTCCTGTAGCACAAGTATTTCCTTTCAGCCTCTTCCTTTTTCCTTCTCTCCCCCAAAGAGGCAGCTTCTTCCTTGTTCCATTCTCCCCTTCCCCTTTTTCTGTTTTTTTCTCTCTCTCTCTCTCTCTCTCTCTTTCTGCTCTTCTTTCTTTCTTCCTCTTCCCTTCCATAACCCACTAAATAAATAATCCAACCTAAAAAAAAAAAGGTATTTCGTTTCAGGTGTGTGCTCCCTTCTATCATGTTGCTTACTAAGACAAGCAGTACATTCTGATTGCCTTGTCTGGCTTTTAGACTATGTACATTTTAGAGACACTCAAGGGGGCCCAGGAGGATGGCTCAGAGGGCACTTTGGGTACTTGCCACCAAGCCTGATAACCTGAGTTTAATCCTTGAGTCCTATATATATGGTGGACGGAGAGAACTAACTCTGCAAGTTGTTTACACACATACAAATAAATAAATAAACAAACATAAAAACATTTATAAGAAATAAGACAAGCATGGTGAAAGGAGAGGACCAACTTCTGCAAGTTGTTCTCTGACAACACATACACGTAAATGAGTGTTTAAAAAAATGTTTTTGTCCCTTGGAAAGACAGAAAGCAGAGTGGGCACTTTGGAACAGCTAGTGTGGTTCTTGCTGCCTGAGCCCTGATGCACTACCAGTTCTTAGCAGTAGGGCGATAATTTGAAGTTATCCTGGCTTCCTACTGTCCTTTGGAGAGGGAAGCTAAGGTAGCCCCAGCTCAGTGCTGTAGACAATGAGGGTGGGATTTGGGAAGCTGTACCCTACTTCTCTTTTGCTCTACATGATATCTGATTTCATCATTTTATTGTTGTGATATCCCAAGAAGCTTGTGAAAATTAATGGCAGACCAGCTTTTTCCATAGCACTTCTGGCCTAGGTGACTTTCCCTCCAGCTTCTGCCCACTTACCTGTATATTAATGTTGTGAGAGAGACTACCAAAGATACAAAATACCACCACTGTATTATCCCTGCCCTTTATCCAAAGCCACTGGCTACAGTGCTGGCTTGGGACTTTGGAAGTGTTCTGCCTCCACCTTGCGAGAGCTCTCAAACCCCCAGACTTGTGCTGCTGTGCCTCTGCTGTCCTCGGAGCTGGGGGACAAGGTGTCTGCATGAGCCACTAGAGAACGGTTCACCATCACAATACAGACATAGGGCTTTTGCACAAAATGCAAACTAAATAGAAAAGGCAGTACCACAAAGCTGGGACCATGTGGAGCCAGATTGCCTGTACTGTTGCTTTATGTTTGAATATGTTACTTCATCTGGCAGAACATTCATCTGTAAAATGTGAACATTGGTAGTGTCAATCTCATAAGCAGCCTACATATTAAATGAATTAACCTACAAATAAAGTGAGAACAGTAAGCACCGATGTTGGAAAGAGTGGTCTGCCCTGCCTTAGAACCAACCCCATAGTCCCTGCTAGGATCCCCAGAAAGCATTCTTTTTTGTTGTTGTTGTTTTTTGGTTTTTTTTGTTTTTCAAGACAGGGTTTCTCTGTAGCTTTGGAGCCTGTCCTGGAACTAGCTCTTGTAACCCAGGTTGGCCTCGAACTCATAAAGATCTGCCTGCCTCTGCCTCCCGAGTGCTGGGATTAAAGGCGTGCGCCACCACCGCCCGGCCCCCCGGAAAGCACTCTTACGGCTATCTTGTTTCTTTTGCAGGCTGAGTATTCTGAACTAGTTGAGACATTACTGTCAAGTCAGCAAGACCCAATCATTTACCAGAGATTAGCAGATGCCTTCAACAAGCTCACTGCAAGCAGCACTCCTCCTACCCTGGACCGGAAGCAGAAGATGGCCTTCCTAAAGAGTTTAGAAGAATTTATGGCAAATGTTGGTGGTCTCCTTTGTGTGAAATAAACCGCAGAGCTATATTCTTAACTTAGATCCTTTCTGCAAAGTGCACTGAATTGCTGAAAGTTGACTTGAGTCTTGGCCTATTCCTCGGTTCATTTGACCATTTGGATTTTGGAGAGTCTGAGACTTCGATGTGGAATTTGGCGAAACAGGAGAGGTCAACTTAAAATCAGCTTCTGTTATTTAGGTGTTAGCCATGATCTGCCATATACTTGTCTTCTAGATTCTGAATGGTGATTTAAAATTTCAAAATGCAATTCCATATATGTGCAAACAGATATGGGCACCATGAAATTCCTATTCAGTGCCTTTTGCCCTTTTATCAAAGCATAGGTGACTAGCCAAAGGTGGTATGTTTTCAGAATTATTTTTCAAAATGTCCATAGATTCCCCTCATCTCTTGGGGAACTGGTTGTAGGGGTGGATTCTTGGGCCCTACTGTGCATCTTCAAAATACCTGGTTGTAGCTCTGGGGTCTCCATTTTAATAAGGTCCTCCCCTTTGTTATCCTAAGCATTTTGAATCAGTGCAAGAGATGGTGAAAACTCGTAAGAGATTTTGTGCTTTCCTACTTTTCCTCCCTTCAGTGATTATAATTATGCAGGAAGAAAAATCATCAGCGAGTGTTTGTTAGTTTCATTGTTCATCTTCTCCCCCTTCCTCACCTTCCTTCCCTTTCGTCCTCAGTGTCGCAGGTCTTGTGTAATTATTGCAGGTTTCTAATCAGACTGTGATGCCTGAACTTGAGGAAAATGCGTGTATATTTCTGTTCCCTAAAGTTAACTTTAGGAACTGTAGCCATTTCATTGCCTTAATTTTAAGAGGAAAAGACAAACCAGATTTGTTTTAGAGAGAAATTAGTCTTTACACGTAAGAGTTGGCTTAGGGTATTAGCTGCTATGATCCTCCTGCCCCTTTGATTATGTATTTATGTGTTTTTCCCAGTGAAATGAAATGAGAATCTCCGTGTGGTTACCTCTCTGTGTTTCTGTTCAGCCACACAGCCTATATTTACTCTGGATGGCTTGCTTCAGCAATAACTTTTTAATGGATGTGAATTACCACTTCACACAGACTATTGCACATTGGGGCATTAGGGGCAATAATTATGCTAAAGTGGGTGTCATCCTCATGTCACAGGAGCCACACTAGTTCAGTTTCAGAGACTAAAAATCTTTAGCCAGGCATAGTCATGAATGCCAGGCTAGTCTGGGTTACAAAGTATGATCTGTCATTTTTAAAAAAAAAAAAAAAAAAAAAAAACAAGAAAGAGAAAAATTCACTTTAGATCCTCTGGCTTTTCTAATCAGGATTTTTTATACTGCTACCATGCTCCACTTAATTTTGTGTGCCAGTTTTAATTATGAAAATAAAAGCTCATTTATAAACAGCAGTTTGGAAACTGCCCACTGCAGGACCAGTTACAGAGTACAGTGGCAACAAGATGCTTCTGGCCCAGGTGCATCTGAGACTGCCGTGGAGGGGCAGGCTCCTCTGCTGGTCTTGACGTCTCTGCTAAACCTGAACCGCACGCACAGTGTGTGCATCTTAACATCTGACACTCTGGAGACGTTGTATGGCTCTCTATAAACAAAGCATCCCATTCTTGTGATGGTAGGTGTAAGTGGACGCAGAACTGAGGGCCATAACTTTTTGAGAATCCTTTCTTCTCAAATTGGTCACCATTTAGTAACAGTAAGTATGGAGGAAGGAAAATCTCTAAATACTACAAAAAAGGAAAACAATATCATTCTCTTACTACATGCTCTGTATTTTAAATTCTTGGAAAGGAGTGCTTTTAGATTTTTTTTCTTAACTTGAAGTGATCTACAGCAGTAATCTCTCTGTTTTGTGTTGTGCTTGATGTGTGTGTTTCCTCAGCGGGTGTGGTTTGTGTATGCCGTGCGAGTTATAACTAATGGGCCTAAGTTCACGTAGAGGTGGGTAGGGAAGGATGCAGTAAGAAGGCTTCTATACAGACAACTATATTTATTAAATTATCCGGATACTAGTATGATACTCCAGTTCTGTTACACCACTTTTAATTGAAGGAAGATTTATTTTAGATTGGACCAAATAATGCTTAAATGATCACCAGAACATTGATTAGTGGCCAACTGACAGTGAATGACGCCACCACATTTCAGATAATGGGAATGCCACTTGTACCAACTAGATTTTGTTTGCTGTATTATTTGTTTAGTTTGGTCTTTTCCTTTGCCTGGCTTTGTTGATTACAAGTGCTTTATGAACTTCTGGATTTTGTTACTGTTCCACTTCCTGATGCTCTTCACCCAGTGGGTATTGAGGCTATGGATTTCATGGTCACGAACTAGTTTTTCCAGTTTAAGCTGACTGTTAAATCATTTGTGCACTTTTTAAAATACATGTTAAGAGGACGCTCACTGTCAAGTATTTGACTTTTCCTCTTTTGTGTTAAATTTCATTTGTTCATAGAGTATCCTCTAACCTGTATTTCCCCATACTATTGTTCGCCTTGGCTCATCTTATGCTTCTTGACCATTTCTTTCCCAGGGCGCAATCACTAAGTCATCAGAGTCGCCAGGCAGGGAGGTTGTATGCTAACAGTAGTGCTGATGTGACCCCCTCGGCTGTGCTCTTGTGGCCTCTGCAGAGGGTAGTTTGACTGATGTCTTTGTGCTGGGTTGTTGTATTTGACAGTGTTCTTTCTAACACGGTAGTTGAATATTATTCTGGGGGAAGACTGTTATGTCAGTGTGACTGTATTGTTTTGTCTGATAGAAAAGACATTTTGTGTACACTTTGTCGAGCTTTTCCCCAAACTTAAAAACTTCAAATTGATTGTATGGAAAAATATCTAATGATAATCAGATACTCTGTCCCAATTTTCACTTCAAAACCAAACAGATCTATAATCTTCCCCACTCAGCACCACTCAGCACTCTTCCTGGGGTCAAGGCTATGTTGCCACCTGTCTCCTCTCTGTTGATACTTGTATGAACCCCTCAAGTACTGATGGGACGCTAGCTGTCAGTTTCAAGTATTTCAGGTCAGAGTCTCCTAGGGGATGGGTAGTGTTGATTGTACCCTGAAAATATTTTTCTTTGTTATGTATTTACATATATTTTGTTTGCCATCTCTGTTAGTAGAGGTGATTGTCATGGGTCCTGTTTTGCGAGTGATCACTACCAGGTCTCAGTAACACACTCAGCATTTGAGTCTGAAGGAACTGCAGTGTTGTGCAGAGGTGTCTCTTGTTTTGTTTTTTTTTTTTTTTTCTAAGAATAAGGAACTCATTTGGATATAAGGTTTTTTAATATTATAAATTTTCTATAAAATTTCCCACAGAATAACAGATAATTTGAAGCTGTAATAGTATTTTTAAGTTACTTGAAAATGTAAGTGGGTGTTTTCTGCCTTTTTCTGGAAACATTGCATTTCTTTAAAACTTAACTTTCTAGAATTAGAAAAATGCCCAAATTAGACATCTTGCTAAATTCAAGTTGATTTAAAGGGCCATGGCTCAAGTTTAACTTCACTTTTCCTTAGGCATAAGAATTGTGAAGTGTTCCTGGTTGATTATAAGGGGAAACCATGACTTATATAGCCAAAGAGTACATTTGGTTCAGGTCAAAGTAGAAGGTTAATAATGGACTTTGATTTTGCTAGTTTTGAAGATGGATGGAGAAGTATTTCTGTTCTGTAGATGTGTGTGGAGGTCTCTGTAAAGACTGAACTCTTCAGCTGTGCTGGTGATGCCTCCTGTCCAGTGGGAGATGTGTGACTGGCAGTAGGCAGTTCTCTGTACCCCTGTGGCCTGCTCTTCACCTGTTCCCAGAACTCCCCACTTATGGGAAGGTTTGGCTTTCTTGTTGTGTCTGCATTTTTAGGCCTCTTAGCTATTAGGAGCTGTCAGGTATGTTCTGGCAGCTAATTTCCCTAGCCTGAGGTTATTTACCATGTCTGCACTATGTACCTGGTGGGGGTGGGGGTGGGGAATCTGACCTCAAGTGTGCTCTAAGCCCAGGTTTCCTGGTGTGGTGTCTTCACCACGAAATCATGACAAATGGCAAACCCTGGTATTGTGATCTTATTCTCTGTACAAAAAGAAGCTCTATGCAGTGAGCTGTGGTTTAGTGACCACAGAATGTCAGCACTGCTATCATTCAGCACGTGTAACATTTTTAAATTTATAAATATTAAAGTTTTAAACTTACACTAAGACTTTTTAGTTTATTTTTTTTAAGAAACCCAGGGATGAGTATACTGTCTACATATTTACCTCTATTAATATAACTAATGAAGGCATTTAATTTTTGAAAAAATACTGCAGTATGATTTTAGGAAATAAACCAAGGCTATGTGTTAAGCCAATTATAACCTGAATATCAAATTGATAAAACTTGATTTGTATTTTTTAAATCCTTCAATGGGCGTTAAAATATGTGTTTTCACTAAATATTTTTATTATATTTTGGTTTGACCATGTGTGATTTGTTCATGGGTGCTGTATTAGTGTTCTGTTGCTTTGAAGAGATACTATGACCACAGTCTTTCTTATTAAAAGAAATCATTTAATTGGGGGCTTGCTTACAGTTTCAGAGGGTTAGTCCATTATTATCATGGCATGAAGCATGGCAGCATACAGACAGACATGGTGCTGGAGAAGTAACTAAAATCAGGATCTACAGGTAGCAGGAAGAAAACACCACTGGGCCTGGCTTGGACTTTTGAAACCTCAAAGCCCAATCCTTCCACCCCCAACACCCTTCTTTCAACAAAGCCAGACTTCCTAATCCTTTAAAATAGCACTGCTTCCCAGTGGCTCTTAATCAAACCACCACATTGTACTCCCGGGCCCCTAGAGGTTTGTAGCAATATCATAAAGGGAAAATGCAGTCAAGTCAGAAGTTTCTATAGTCTATAACAATCCCAACAGTGTTTAAAAGTCTGAAGTCCAAAGTCTCTTCTGAGACACCTGAAACTCTCTTAACTATAATATCCTGTAAAAATCAAAAAGCAGTTCACATACATACAAAATCCAATGGGACAGGATATACATTACCCTTCTGAAAGGGAGGGAAGGGAGCATAGTGAGCAGATACTGGACCAAAGCAAGACAGAAAACTAGTAAAGCAAATTCCAGATTCTGCATCTCTATGTCTGAGGTCAAAGCACTCTTCAGACCTCCAGGTCCTTTCAGCTTTGTTAACTGCAGCACACCTCTCTCTCTCTTGGGTTGGTTCTCTTCCCTATTAGCAGCTTTCCTTGACAGGTATTCCACAGCTCTATTGGTCCAACAAACCCTGGCTTCACACAGTGGTCTCTGGGCCTCCAATCAGGGATGACCCTGACACATTCTTGGCCTCAGCAGCTTTCCTTAGCCATGAAGGGAGATTACAAAATCCCTTTCTGGCGTTTTGACTCTAAAGGTAGAACCACAAGTATTGTTCCTGCTCTGCTGGAGCAGGAACTTGGCCCCCCTTTTTTTTTGCACCAGTTCTCTGTTGATGATTTCCTTCACCTTTTAAGCTTTTCTTTAATTCCTTCCATGAGTTGAAAGCTTAGTTGGGTAGGATCACGTAATCACTCCCTTTACTCCAGTTAGCATCTGGCTTTTCTTTTTATCTTCTTGAGCACTGGACTTAGCAGCATACATTCCTGGTACTCCTTTTCTCCTAAAACTGCATTTTGCATTTTTCCTTGCTCAGCTTGCTCCTTTTCATTATAGATCTGCATAAGAGTGACCAATGATAGCCTCACAACAGAGTCCATATTAGGCTGTCTTGGAATTTCCTCTGCCATGACCAATAATTCAGAACTTCAATTTAGCCTCAGGCAGGTTTTTTTTGGGGGGGGGCAAGGAGAGAAAGCAGCCACATTCTTCACAAAAATATCAAAAGAATAATCTTGTGGCCGCTTACTAGTGTTCTTGAAACCTCTTGAACAAGACCATCATAATCTACATTGCTATCATCACCACTCTCCTACATGCTTCAACTTCAGCCCATTAAGGCCCACTTAAGGTGTTCAACTGCTTTCCTAATCCAAAGTCCACATTTTAGCCACGAACAGCAAAGTCAGACCTGTCATCGCAATACCCCACTTCTGGTAAGGACTTCTGTCTTATTGTCTATTGCTGGAAGAGATACCATGACCATAGCCTTTCTAATAAAAGAAAGCATTTAATTGGGACTGGTTTACAGTTTGGGAGGTTTACTCCAGTTTAGTTCGTCGGTATGATGGCAGCACACATGCAGACATGGTGCTGGAGAAGTAGCTGGGGATTCTACATCCAGATCCACAGGCAGCAGGAAGAGAGACTGGACCTGACTTGACCATTTGAAACCTCAAAGCCCACAGCAGTAACATAATTCAACAAAGCTGCACGTCCTAATCCTTTCAAATAACACTTCCCCCTGGTGGCTGAGCATTCAAATCTATGAGCATATATGGTTCATTCTTAAATGTTAAACCACCACAGGTGCTATAACTGAAATATGCTTGTGAGACAATAGGTAGACACTACACTGGGTATATTTATTATACATTGTTAAAATATTTTTAGTGAGTGGGTCTGTGTATGGATAAGTACAGGTACTGTCAATGACAGAAGAGGAAATCCCCCTCGAGTTAGTTCAGGTTACAGGTAACTGTGGGCTGATGATGTGGGAGCAATGTGTGTTCTTATCCTCTGTGCCATCCTGCTCCAGCTTCACCCCAGGTAATTTCACACACCCAGAAGCAAGATAGCATTACCACATGGGACTATCCAGATCCTCAGGAGATCCAGTATTCAGAGGGAAATCAATTTTATTTATAATCTCTAGTATTCTCATAAGCTCATGGCTTGAGAAATAATTTTAGGATGATTGATTAAATAGAGACAGAATTATAATAAAGAGCTCTCTGGCTTTCCAAGGGTGTGGTGGACTACTAGTTTTTTTCTGCACACCTTTATTCTTTGTCCTGTTTTAAACCCTGTATGTATATATATATATGTATATGTATATATGTATGTATATGTATACACATATACACATATAGTAGGGAACAAATTTCCTCCGTGTGTATGTGCAGGTGTGCACTCCTAAGCTTGTGAGCACACCTGGGCTATACATAAAGGCAGGAGGAAGATGTAGGTGACCTGCTTTACCACTTTCTGTCTTAGTCCCTTGAGACAGGGATCTGATCTGAATCTGGATTTAGGCTGGCAGCCAGAAAGCCGAAGTGACCCTCTTATCATCCCCCCGAAATGGTGCCAGGGTTACAGATGCACACAGCCACACTAGGCTTTCTGTGTAGGACTGAATTCAGGTCCTCCTAGTATATGCTGAACTTATATTGAGTGGTGTGGGTTTGACCAATACCAGGACATATTGACTCCTTTATGGAACTGGTTTAGTTTGGTTTGTTGTTTGTTTTGATATTAAATGGGAGATTCCTGGTGGGATCTTGTGCCTTCTGTCTTATCTAAAAATCACATTTCTATTAAACTTTATTTTAAAACTAAGTGGAAACAGAGGGCATAGTTGGTCAAATCGAAGAGGAAAGTCAAGGTGAAATTCCACACAGTACATTTGGCACAAATCTGAGCATACAAGTTAACCTACTGAGCTCCTCTGTGTCGAGTGGATTTTAACAAAACACAAGAACCAACTGGGTAAAGTCGCTGGTGTTTTCAGAAAGCAATGAAGGAAAAAGCTGATATTGGTGCTGGTGCTGCAGTCCTGCCTGGATTCAGGTCCTGGGACAGGGAAGGGGGTTGGCAGGAAGACGTGAACTGTCCCACTTCCAGATGAGTTTCATACAAGTGGCCAGCTCCAAATAGCTCCAGCCATCTTTATTATATTTTGAAAACAAGCATGTTTTTCCATACTAACAAGTTTTTCTGATCCTCCAACATTAACCTCCAGCAAAAACAAATATGTCAATTATGGTTTTTTCCCCTAACTTTTACATCAAAACATCTTTAAACCAAAACAACACCATTTTGCAAGTACATCCTGTTTTTAACAAAGCTACAAGGTGATTGACACAGGCACACAGTTTCAAGAACAGCAATCCTATTCAACATATTTACAGAAATGGGGCTGATCTGCCTCCAAGCCTGTCAGCCTGAGTCAGAACAGCTCCCGGTGGCAGCTGGCATCCCCAGACAAGACACCTGAGAAGCATCAGCTCCCAAAGAATTTTAGGGGAAAAATATTTGAGAAAAAAATGGGGTTTCCAGGAATGATCACATCTGTCCCATACATGATTGACAAATGACACTAAATTGCCAAGAGGGTGTTACAAGAGAGAGAAAGAGCACTCGGGCCACATGGTCCCAGCAGTACCCTGCGTTGTCCCAAAGTCCCTGGTCCTTCCTGAGTGAGACTCCCTGTGGGCTTTTGCCTCATCTAAAGACCTCTTGAACAAGCACTCATATACTGGTCTGAAACTAGGCTGCATGACTCCCATCAGGCTGGAGAGATGGTTAAGAGCATTTTTTATGCAGAAGATCCGGGTTTGATTTCCAGCACCCATATGGTGGCTTGCAATCATCCATAACTCCAGTTCCAGGGGATCCAACATCATCTTCTGGCCTTCCTGGGCATTGAATGCCTATGGTGCACAGCCATACATGGGAACAAAACACCCACACACAAAAAATAAACAGTGGAACTTAGTAGGGATGAGGTATTATGTTATCATAGTGGTGAGTTTCTTAAGGGTACTTTTTAAAAATGTCTATGTGTGAATGCTTGCATGAATGTATGTGCACCATGTTTGTGCCTGATGTCTTGAAGACAGAAAAGGACATGAAATCCCCTGGAGCTGGAGTTACAGGCATGTGTGAGTCACCAGGCATGGGTGCTGAGACTGAATTTGTCCTCTACAAGAGCAATTCCCATTGTGCCATTTCTCTAGCCTCCTGTCTCAGGGTTTCTATTGCTGTGAAAAGACATCATGATGATGGCAACTCCTATAAGGAAACATTTGATTGTGGTGGATTGCTTAGTTTCAGGAGGTCAGACTATTACCGTGATGACAAGCTTGGCAGTGTGCAGGCAGATGTGGTGAAAGAGCAGGAACAGCAAATCGATTTACACTGGGTAAAGCCCACCCCCAGAGTGACACACTTCTTCCAGCAAGGCCATATCCACTCCAGCAAAGCCACACTTCCTAGTAGGGCCAATTACATTTTAACTACCACACCTCCCAAAATGAAACTTTAAAGCAATGACAGATAAAAGAGTACAAGATGCTCATTAGGTTCCATTTTATTACTTCTAAGGCTACATCCGCTTTACTTGGTAAATGTATCCTAACGAAGCCTTAACCTTTAACAGTTGTTAAATACTGTGTGTGTTCACCAGACTGCAGGTGGGTTAAAACGTTAGCCATACCACTCTTGTGTCTTCTGTTTCACAATGACCTTGTTTCCAGTCAGCTGTCTTAATCTGCTTGTCCTGTACAAGAAGATGCCAGAGTTGACTAGTTTAAAGAACAACAGGGTTTCTTGTGGTCCTGGTGGCCAGGACGTCCAAGGTGAAGGCATGGGTCTGGTGAGGGCTTTCTTGTTTGCTCACACAGCCGAAGTTGAAAGGCAAGCGAGAGCAACACTGTCCGATCCATTTAGAAGGACATAATGTCATCAATGAGGGATGAGGCTTTAGGTTCCATCAACTCTTAAATGCCCTACCTCAAGATGCTATCATTGGCTACATCTGAATTGTTTAGAGTTTTGTTGAAAGCAAGCATTTCTGTTGCATCTGCTACTGCTATTACTGGGGGGAAATCCAACAAGTGATTCCCAGACTTGAGTTTCCTGCCAACACTAATTTATGACCTAGTCTATTAACAAGGAAATGTTACTTGACTTGATTAATAATTTTAATTATTTTCAATTTATATGAAGTTAAAATCTTGATTATCCGATCTTAGATTATCTGTCTATCTATTTATTTATTTGTGGTTTTTTGAGACAGGGTTTCTCAGTGTAACAGCCCTAGTTATCTATAACTCGAGTTATAGACCATGTTGGCCTCAGACTCCCAGAGATCTGCCTGTCTCTGCCTCCCAAGTGCTGGGATTAAAGGCATGCACCACCACACCCGGCAATACGTTATATTTTTTTAAAGGGCCAAACATTGTGGAATTGCGAGTCCTTTCTACTTCAAAGGCCAAAGTTGGAGGATCACTCAACCCCAATAATAATAATAATAATAATAATAATAATAAATACAAGGTCAGTGGTGGCACATGCATTTAATCCTAGCAGTTGGGAGGCAGAGGCAGGAGGATAGATTTCTGGGATTTCAAGGGCAACCTATTCTACAGGAATTCTAGGACACCCAGGGCTACACAGAGAAAACTTTCTTACTTTTTTTTTTTTGAGACAGGCTCTTAATATGTAGCCCTGTTCTCTAAGAACTTGTGTAGCCCAGACCTCAAACACACAGAGATTCACCTGCTTCCTCTGAGCCCTGAGATTAATGACAGGACCAGCTATTTCTATCTTAAGAGATCTTTCAAGGTATGCTGAGTGTAAAAGGAATAATTCCCGAATTGAAATTGATTTGGAATGGCATCTTTCATGTGTAATTTGACTGAACAATTTCACCTTTACTTTAATAAGGATATTTGCCTTTGATATTACTTTTTATGATTTATAAAAAATATCTAAGTTACAATACACGAGTTTCACCTGGAAAATATTAATCTCTATGTATTACACGAGTGGCCAGCAACTTTTGGAAATAAAAGTCATAAAAGTGGGTGGTTTCTGGGTTTTATTGTCATTTTAATAGTTTTTCATTTTTTACCATTTTGGTAAGTTGCACTTGGTTTGAATTACTTGCTTTAATAGACCAGTCATATTTTCAGAGCAGTCGAAATCAAAGTGAAGTATGGGTTTCCACAGATGAAACTGTGTATATAGAAATGACCCAACCCATAATCAAGCTGCTTACTGGATGGCATCGGCAGCCGAGCGATTCCTACATGCGACAATGCTGTAAAGCTGCTCAAGCGGATGATGAAATCGGGGGGGAGGGGGGGAGGAAAGAGGAACATAATGTAGTTTGCCTACCCTTGGGAAAAGAAAAACAAATTACATGTGATTTGATAGCTGCCGAAGGAAAGGAAGGGAGCCTCCTTAGTTTTAATTAAGGTCTATTGCGTGCCAGCTACCAAGCTAGGTAATGTAGTTGGTAAAATATTCGTTCAAATACTAACTGTGCATCCAACACGGAAATCTCTGAAAAACTAATGGGTATGGAAGACTTTCTAAATTCCATTAATATTAAGAAGACTTTATTGTTTAAGTCAGTATTTCAACTGTTAGCCGATCGGACAAACAAGCCTAGCGCTGAACAGATTGACTATCCCGAACCTAAACTGACTGGGCGGGACTAGACCCGCACGGCCGCCTCCTACCGGATTGCGCCTGCGCCAACGCGGCCGTTTCCTTCCCAACCCCCCGCCCTCGCACGGCGTCTGCGCATTGGGGTAACCGCGCATGTGTCCGTGGTGAGTGACGGACGGGGAGCCGGGCGGCGGGGGACTAAAGGCTTTAGGCGGGTTTGGACAGTTTCGGGTGGGCTCCGTGGCGGCGGCGTGCGGTCAGTGGTGACTGCGGTGGGACTTGCGGTCCTCGGGGTCGGCCATGCGGTCCACGGGGCGGGCTCTCTGCCCACGGGGCGGGGCTTGCGGGCCACGGGGCGGACTCTCTGCCCACGGGGCGGGGCTTGCGGGCCACGGGGCGGGGCTTTCTGCCCAGGGAACGGGACTTGCTGTCCACGCTGACGCTTTGAGACTTTCTTAGTGTGGTCTCGGTTCTGCAGGGTCCATGGACTTGGGCACCTTGTCCCGGAAACAGACCCTAACATCCCGCAGGTGGTCAGGTCAGACTGGTGCTCAGACCGGAAGCCGGAAGACTGCGGGGGAAGGGGTTGGGAGGCAGGTGCTGGACCCAGGCCTTGGCTGCCTGGGCGGTATCCTAACTTACCAGGCTGTGTATGGCCGGCGTCCTCGGTGGAAGTTGTATTTCAGGTTGCGGTGGGGTTTATGTTTGAGATGGTCTCACTGTGTAGCCCGGGCTGCTGTGGCACTCTGATCCATCTTGCTTCTTCCTGCTGTTGCCACGCCCAATAATCTTTCTTGAAAAAATAAATACTTGACCTGGCGGTGGTGGCGCACGCCTTTAATCCCAGCACTCAGGAGGCAGAGGCAGGCGGATCTCTGTGAGTTCGAGACCAGCCTGGTCTACAAGAGCTAGTTCCAGGACAGGCTCCAAAGCTACAGAGAAACCCTGTCTCGAAAGACCAAAAAAATAAAAAGGCTAAAACCATCTGTGATTCTAGCTCCAGAGGATCCAGTGGCCTCCACAAGCACCTACATTCACATAAACAAATCCCCCACACATAGAAAAATTGTTTGTTGTATGAGCTCCATGAGTATATGCAAATCACATATGTGCTGCAGTCAGAAGCAAGCATCGGATCATCAGGAGGTGGTGAGCTGCCGTGTGAAGCTGGAACCCCTGCCCTGTGGTAGAACTCAAGCCATCTCTCTAGGCCCACATAGTTGTTTTGTTTTGTTTAAAATGAAAATTACTTAGACAATATCTACCAGGCACATCCAACCTTTTGACATTGCAAATGACCTTTATCTACAGAGTTCATACTCAGAAACAAACAACCGAGCTGAAAAAAAAAAAATCTGTTATCCTGGGTGCATGGTTGAGCACCCAGACAGGCCATTTTTTTTTTCCATTCACAGACTAGGATAGGTACACTTCCTTCTGTGGTTTACCAACGACTCTGTGTTGAATCCTCGGTTAACTCTCTTTGTGCTGGGTTACACTGTCTTGGCCTAAATTTCTTGCAGAAGGTACTATAATGCTCTGTGGAACATACAGCATTGTTATTTTTTTTTTTTTTTGATAGGTAGATTTGATGCAGGGAAACAAAGTTTTTACACAAGAGTCCCAGCTGGTGATGATGGTGCACGCCTTTAATCCCAGCACTTGGGAGGCAGAGGCAGGCGGGTCTCTATGAGTTTGAGGCCAGCCTGGTCTACAGAATGAGTTCCAGGACAGCCAGGACTGTTAGAGAAACCCTGTCTTCAAAAAAAAAAAAAAAAGAAAGAAAGAAGGGGGGGTAAAGTAATGACAGAAACTTCTGTCTTCCACCACTGCCTTAGACAGCTAAATGCCCAGAAACGAATGAAATTTATGCTTACTATCAGTGAATGATTTGATTAATTTATAGGATGACAAAAAGTTTTTTAGAAAGGCTTACAAACCACAATCCCAGAGAACTTAGACAACAATAAGGACACTAAGAGAGACTTACATAGATCTAATCTACATGGGAAGTAGAAAGTATAAAAAGACAAGATCTCCTGAGTAAATTGGGAGCATAGGGACCTTGGGGGAGGGTTGAAGGAGGGAGGGGAGTGGCGGGGAAGGGAGCAGAGAAAAATGTAGAGCTCAATAAATATAATGGAGAGAAAAAAAAAGGCAAAAAAAAAGGCTCATGAGTTTAAGGAGAGTCTCTGTGTTGCTGTGTGACCGTGCTCTTTCCTAACATGAGTTTAGGGAGAGTCTCTGTGTTGCTGTGTGACTGCGCTCTTTCCTAACGTGAGTTTAAGGAGAGTCTCTGTGTTGCTGTGTGACTGCGCTCTTTCCTAACGTGGTGGCGGAGGCGATGTGCGTTTGCTGCCATGCCTCAGCTGTGGAGTGAGTGCCACTCAGACCACAGTTAGCTTCTGCTTGTGCATGTTTAGTAACCTCTTACTGATGCTAACACCTCCATACACGTTTAGTTTTGGATCCTCATACAGGAGGGCATAACCTTCAGTTATTTCAGGGCATAACTTTAAAGAACATCTAGGCTATGTTTACATAAGTTTTTCAAGGTCGTGGGCACAAGGCATTCATGTGCACAGACATACATGGAGGCAAATCACACATACACAATAAAAAAAAGATAAGGAAAGGATTGGACATACTAAGTATAGATATGAAGTTGACCTTCTGTTTATCGAGATGAAAAGTGCAGTGTCAAAGATGAGAATTGGTGAGGTGGTTCAATGGGTAAAGTTTCTTGTGCACATGAATGCCTTGTTGCCCCAAGTTTGATTCCCCATAACCCAAGGTTTTTATCAAATTTGCTGAAAAATTAGAAGCCCCGCAGATACAAGAACCTCGGTAAACCCTTGCTACCAGAAACATGTAGAAAGTGTAACAAGGCACACGTAAATAGAAGAGTCTCAAAGACCACTGGGAAACATGTAGAAACATGTAGAAAGTGTAACAAGGCACACATAAATAGAAGAGTCTCAAAGACCACTGGGAAAGTAGGGCACAAAAGAGTATGAGGGAGAGCTTTGATAGATAGGTGTGGCGCGTCGCACGTGTGGAGGTCAGAGTCCTGCCTTTTTTTTAAAAAAAAATTTATTATATATACAATATTCTGTGTGTATGGTAGGTGTGGCCTTTTTAAAAAATATTTATTATGTAAACAATATTCTGTCTGTGTGTATGCCTGCAGGCCAGAAGAGGGCACAGACCTCATTACAGATGGTTGTGAGCCACCACGTGGTTGCTGGGAATTGAACTCGAGACCTTTGGAAGAGCAGGCAATGCTCTTAACCGCTGAACCCTCCTCCAGCCCGGAGTCCTGCCCTTTTTTGAGACAGTATCTCCTTGTAACCCTGGCTGGCCTGGAACTGACTAGAGCAGGCCAACCTCAGAGAGCTGCACCTGCCTCCCAAGTGCTGGGACTAAAGGCGAACACCCCTACGCCTGACTATCTTACCTTATTTCAGGGTTTCTCTCATTTTTGCTGCATCCATCTCCTGTCTCTACCTCCCTGGGGCTGGGTCATCATAGGCAAGCCACCTCATCTGGTTTTTTGTTTGTTTTAGATTTTATTTATTTGTATTTTATGTATGTGGGTATTTGCCTTAATGTATGTCCATGCAGCACATGTGTGTCTGGTGGCGGTAAGGGCCAGAAGCGGTGTCAGATCCCTGGGACTGGAGTTACTGACTTGTAAGCCGCCATGTGGGTGCTGAGGATAGAACCAGGTCCTCTGGAAGAGCAGTCAACGCTTGACTGCTAATCCATCTCTCCAGCCCCTCGTCTGGCTGTTTTTACAGGGATTCCAAATATTGACCTCGGGTTATCAGGGTTGCATAGCCAGTGATTTCAACTGCTAGGCAGCCCCCCAAGCCCTAGAAAGTTTTAAATATGTATGCTTTCTGTGTAAAATTCTCTTCTCACCAGGGGATGGTGGCACACACCTTTACACCTTTAATCCAGCATTTGGGAGGCAGAGGCAAGAGGATCTCTGAGTTCGAGGTCAGCCTGGTCTACAGAGCTAGTTCCAGGACAGCCAGGGCTACATATAGAAATCCTGTCTGGATGGGGAAGAAATTCACTTCTGTTTGAGTTGTTGTCTTGAGTTTAATTTTTCTCATTATTATTTGGTGGGCAAGGAAAGAAGTCCATACAACATATATTCTTGCTGTGCAGGTCGCAGACAGTTTGAAATGAGCGATTCGGAAGATGACGACACACCCCAGCTTTCTTCCCATGCCTTAGCAGCTCTCCAGGAATTTTACGCTGAGCAGAAGCAGTCCACAAACCCAGGAGGGGGTGATAAATACAATGTTGGGGTAATAGAGGAGAACTGGGTAAGTAAATGCATCCGTGTCGGGAAATAGCGGTGTGGCACTGCCCATTGCCTAGTCCTAGTCATTGTTTCATGTGCCTTTCCCTCCACCACCTGCCATTCAGAAACAGAACTCTACAGGGGCCAGGTGAGGACACGGACAGCAGACATCCTGGGACAATATATGCAGGTTTGCCTGGCTCTGATTGGCAGGCTGACTGGTGATCAGAGGAGAGGTTTTGCGAGTAGTGTGGCAGTGTTGTACGGTACTTGTGCTTTGTCCTTGGGTAGAGGCACACACCCTATTGGTTTTCATAGAACCCAACAGTTCTGATGGAAAGAAAAATACATTATTTCAATAAAAGGGGTAGCTGAACCTAACAAATAATGAAAACTGATGAGAGACTATTTAAGGTTATTTTCTAGTTTTATACATTCTGTGTTTTGTAGCCATATAAAAAGGGCACTGGTGCATCCTGTATCTTAGCCCCAGGAGGCAGAGCCAGGAAGATCAAGCGGCCTCAGGTCCACCTAGGCTACATAGTGAGTTTATGGACAGCCTGGGATACATAACAAGCCCTTCTCTCAAAAACGTAAAGTAGAAAGGAAGTGGGAATTAGAAACTAAAACTGCTGAGTGAAGCCTCTAGCATAAGTATTTTGAAGGCCTCGAATTGGTCTCTGTTGACTTCAGAGTAACAGCTATCTTTCCTTGTCACTTGTTAGTGGAGAAAGGTTTTGCTTTGGTTTTCAATTTTTTGCATTTTTAAGATCTTTAAGGTATGTAAAGTTTTCTGACCATCCCCCACCCCCACTTAAAACTGTGGTATAGTAATGTTCCTTCCTACCTTCCAGGTGCTCTACCTAAGCAGGCACCTCTTTCTCATCATTTTCCTTCCTTGTGGGTTTTGTTGTGCTTGTTGTTTTGGGTTGTTGTTGTTGTTTTTGTTTATTTATTTACTTATTTGGTTTTTCAAAACGAGCTGTAGCCCTGACTGTCCTAGAACTTGCTCTGTAGACCAGGCTGGCCTCAAACTCACAGGTCTACCTGCCTCTGCCTCCCGAGTGCTAGGATTAAAGGTGTTCCAACTCCACCTGGCTCTTTTTGTATTTTTCTTTGTTTTATTCAAGGCTGGCTTTGAACTCCTGCTCTTCTGCCTCTACCCCCAAGTGCTGGTCTTCCAGCTGTGCTAGTAACCTGACTTCTCTCTGTATTTTCCCCTTTCAGCTTGCTCTTCTGTGATGAGGAGCATGAATCTGAACTATTAGTCTTTAGGTGGTCTGTCTTTTTCTCCTTAATGTTCAGAATATTATATTTGTGTACTTTTTTCTGACTCTAAAAGTAATAGCTGTTGTACAAATTATATAAAAGCATGAACAAAACAATATCGTTTTTATTGCTTATTAGTATTGCTTACTATTTAATATTGTTACTTATTACTTATTTAATTTGGGGACTTTCGTTTAGGGGCAGAGAATTTTTTTATTATCAGCACTCAGGAGGCTGAGACAGGAGGATCATTAGATCAAGGCTGGCCTGGGTTATACTGTGAGACCTCCATCTCTAAAATAAAAAAACAAAGTAACCAAGGACTGGGAATATAGCTCATGGGTAGACTACTACCTAGCATGTGTTCCACATATGTATTCCTGTGTTCCATACCTAGCAATACACACACACATGCAAACAGAGACACAAGAAGAGCAAGAAAATTCTTCATGTGGATAGTAAAGAAGATCCAGGAGGAGGTTGGGGAAATGATTCTAGTGAAGTACTTACCGTACAGGCCTGAGGACCTGTGTTCAACTTCAGCACCCAGGCAATCAGCCACGAGAGTGATGCATGCTTGTGATCCCAGCACTGGGGTACACAGAAAAGACTGTCCTGACCCTTCCCCTGGAAGAGCAGGTCACCCTAGACCTCAGGATCAGAACTTTATTGCTCCTGTCAATAACTTGATTAGAAGCCAGAACTTAAAGCCAGAAGGTGGTGGCGCACACCTTTAATCCCAGGGATCTCTGTGAGTTTGAGGCCAGCCTGGTCTACAGATCAGGTTCCAGGGCAGCCAGAGAAAACCTGTCTCAATATATATATTAAAAAAAAAATAAAAGAAGAAGAAAAGAAAAAAGAAATGAAAAGAAAGGAACTAGGACTCTAGGTGGCACACATCTGTTACCCAACACACAGGAGGGCATAGGCAGAAGGCTCAGGAGCTTGGGGTTATCCTCAGCTACATAGCAAGTCTGAGGTCAGCCTCATCACTACCACCCACACATAAAAGAAACATGATTGCTAGCTGTGGTGGTGGCTACCTTTAATCCCAGCACTGGCGTGTGGGTGTGTTCTGAGGCAGATGTATCTCTGAGTTTGTGTGTGTCTGAGGCAGATGTATCTCTGAGTTGTGTGTGTGTGTGTGTGTGTGTGTGTATGTCTGAGTTCCAGACCCAGCCATAGTGAGACTGTTTTGAAAGGAGGGAGGGAGGAAGGGAAGGAAAAAGTCTAAAATTCTGTCAGTATTTCGATAAAAATTGTGTTCAGCTAAGCTGTCAGTCAAGTGTGAGGACAAAATAATACATTTCAGGCTTGCAGCACTCCCTCCCAGCAGAAAGGTCTGCTCTAGCCAGTAAACCAAGGAAGGAAGGGTGAGCAATAGGGAGATGGCGTTCTGACTGACACACAGCAGGAGAGGGCTTCTTAGGACAGTAACACCAAGTCAGGGAGGTGGCCCTTCTGAAAACCAGAGCAACATTGGTCTTCCAGGAGGATCTTTGGGGAGGGGCAGTAGAATAGTGGAGTACCCAGCAGGAAGACGGTTGTAATCAAAGGCCAATAGAGGGTTCTAAAGAATGGAGGATAAGGGCTGGAGAGATGGCTCAGAGGTTAAGAGCATTGCCTGCTCTTCCAGGGGTCCTGAGTTCAATTCCCAGCAACCACATGGTGGCTCACAACCATCTGTAATGGGGTCTGGTGCCCTCTTCTGGCCTGCAGGCATACACACAGACAGAATATTGTATACATAATAAATAAATAAATATTTAAAAAAAAAAAAAAAAAAAGAATGGAGGATAAATACAAAGGCCTTGGGACATAGCTCATTTGATGGAACACTCACTTAGCATTCATGAAACTGGATTCGTCCCTAGTCCCTCACAAAATGGGCACCATAGCTTACACTTATAATCCTAGCCCTTAAGGTGGGGAGACTGGAGGATCAAGAGTTTCCAGCTCATTCTTGGCTACATAAGGAGTTCAAAGCCAGTGTGGGATGTGTGAGACCCTGTCTCTAAATAAATGAGTAACAAATGGATGGGGCAATCATGCATGTATTAACTAGGAAAAATAAATGGTCACACTGGAAAATAATGTACTCTTGGTATATTTTGTGGCTCAACAGTGTTGGCTCCTCTTATCCAAAATGGGGATTACAACTGCACAGAGACGATGAAGGAGAAGGTGTGTGTGTGTGAAACAGCAAAATGTGTGCTTAGTAAGTAGAGCATTCTCCAGATAGAATTTAAACATGGTGTTTAGGGGCAGGGGTGAACGGATAGAAAAATCCAAGAGTCGAAGATGACAGCTTCTGAGCGATGGGGCTGCTACGCCCAAGTTAATTATCCTCAAAAGAGAAGCTCCTTGGAACCAGATTCTGATGCAAAGCACAGTTTAATATTCAAACTCGAATTTGGACTGCACCTCAGCATGCCAACGCAGCGGGTGAGGGAGCACAGTGAGCCCGGGGAAGGGAGGCTTAAAAGGGAAAAACCAGGGGCATTCACGTCCTGTCGTCTTGGGATTGGGTAAGGTGGTTTCTGAACCCATTGGTCAGTTTTTGTGCGCGAAAACCTAACAAAGAGCCATAAATTACTGACAAGGTATCTTCAAGGACAGGATGCCTCCTAGGAACATCTGGACCCCGTTAAACTTTATGGCCCTGCTCCTTAGCTCCTTAATTGGCTACTTTCAGGGTATCTGTTCAAATTCTGCTATTGCATCCCGTCCGGAGCTGAGATCTGCCCACTCATCATATGGCTTAAGATGAAGCCCCTTCTTTAAAATGGAGCTTTCAAGCAGAGACTCTGTATGCAGGACTGCAAGGACTTGCCAGGGAGAGAGGTAGAGAAATGGGCTGACCACAGAGGCAATCCAAACTGCTTTCTTCACATTGACATCATCCTTCACTTATGAATATGAATATATAAGTAGGAGCCACCAGAAATGTAAGGAAAGTCATTGATCGGTATGAACAAAACATCCAAACTAAAGGCAAACCCAGCTGTGAGGAATGAAGCAGGTAACCTGGGAGATATGGAAGAGGCGAGGACAAGGGAAGCATGGGAACCGACTGCCGCAGGGTCCTTTGTACGCTCTGTCCTCTGCTCCTGGGTTCTCTTTGATGGTGGTTGACTCTGAAGTCTAATCCGATTCAGGTGGGGTAAGTCCTGCCATCCAGAGAACCTTGGCTGGTTGTTGGCATTAGCACTGTGACATTAGCAGCCCCGAGTACTTAGTGTGTAGACTGGGGAATGGTACCGATTTTAAATGACTTAGGAGAAAAGTGACCGGTGACAAGTTAAATAGTGAAACTGGCATAGGAGGTAGAAGTGGAAAGAAGCGGGTGTGACTCCTGAGACGGTTGTCCTGTCCCTGTTACAGCAGCTGAGCCAGTTTTGGTACAGTCAGGACACTGCTTTGCGACTTGCACAGGAAGCCATCGCTGCTGCTGGAGAAGGTGGCAGGTGAGCTTCAAATTTTGTTTCTTTTTCTTTTTTTGTTTAAATTGGTTTGAGGGACTCGTGGAAACACAAGATGACACTTAGGAGGCACAGATGAATGTATAAATATTTTGAATTTCCTTCCTAAATCAGGTGATTTCTTAAAAATCTGAATTATAATTTGTAAATATTGTCACATGGTTTGCAGCTCATGGCTCACTAGAACTGCTTCCAGTACTAAGTCCCGGGAACACGGGAGTAGGGGTCTCTATTCACTATAGCCTCTCTCTCACTCCCCCAACCCTTCTCTCTGAGACAGGGCCTCATATAGCTCAGGCTAGCCTCAAACTGTTTATGTGTTGAGACTGGTCTTGAACTTCTGATCCTTCTGCCTCCATCTTCCTAAGTGCTGAGATTTCACAGGCGAGCTGCCACACCAACTTCCCAGTAACATTTCTCAGTTCTGCTTTCTCTCTTTCTTTTGCAGCACTGAGATCCAATGCAGGGTGTTGTACATGCTGGGCAAACGTTTTATAGCAAGCTATATCCTCAGCTTCTTAGGAAAATATTATTTTCCCAGGGCCACCCTCTAGCTTTGCTTCAGCTCCTCCTGAGGGGTTTCCTGGTCTGCATTACCCTGAGCCCCTGGGGATGCTGTGATGTAAGCCAGGGACTGCTTAGCTCTCCCGGCTGCTAACGCCAGGTTTAGCTGCTTGGGCCAGCTGAGCCAGCCACCCACTTGTTTACTCTTGGGCTCCCTAAGTGTACTTACTTCACTCCCTGCCTGCTCCCTTTCTCAGAAAGGAATTCCTAAACAACAAAACAAAACGGAATCTTCCTTGTTTGCTCAGTGGACTTTGATGGGGGATACGGTAAATGAGTGTATCCGATGGGGGGATACATGTGAATGAGTGTGTCTGATGGGGGGGATACATGTGAATCGTGTGAATGAGTGTGTCCGTGTGTCTTTCTCAGCTGCAAGTCTTGTTTTTCTGTCTTGTGACTTTATGTTGCTGTTTATTTGTTTTTTCTTAGCTTGTTGGCTTTCAGCTGCTGATAAATACTTGAGATAATGGCTCATTTGGGTTCCTGTGTTTGGAGGTTTTGGTTATGGTGAGCTGGCCTGTGGGAAGCAGCACAGACGGTGAGGTAGCTAAGAAGCCAAGCATGTTCCCCGTGACCCAGCTTCCTCTCACAGCCTCCTTTTAATAACCGGAGGCCAAGGTTCTAAACATATGAATCTCAGCTGGATGCCTTTAATCCCACCACTTGGACAGATCTCCGAGTTAGAGGCCAGCCTGCTCTACAGAGCAAAGTGCCAGGACAGCCAGGGCTACACAGAGAAACCCTATCTTGAAAAAACAAAAAGCAAGCAAACAAACAAAAATTTGAGGTTGAGGCTATAACATTTGGTGATGATATTTTGTTTGTTATGTTGGATTTTCCCACTAATCAGTAATTTTTACCGTAAAATATAGTTTTGGGGTTTTTTGTTAGTTTTTTTCTAGTTCTTGGGGAATTTGGTGTGACGCGTTTTTATTATATTCGCCACCCCAGCCTCTCGGGTGTCTCTGCCCTGACACCCCCCCCCCCCCCCCCCGCAAGCATCAGATTTTCTTTTCTCTTTTCAGTCCATCAGGGGCAAGGAGACTCACATCCACCATGTCCAGCTGGAGTTAGACATTTTCAATACCAGGTTCCTCAGAAGCAAAGCCTTTTAAGTGTTGCTAACATTTCCTTACACTGTTGACTTCTTAGCTTCCTTTGTTCAAGAAGATCCTGCTTTCTGTGTTAGCAAGAAAGACGTCTTTAGCGTTCCTGCGCTCTGGAGCTGCTGCTGCGTGAGCCCTCCCCTCGGTTCTCAGAGTGCTCTACACCTAAGGGGCTCGCGCGTGAGTGAGCGCTGTCATGGTGGTGCCTCATGGATTGCGCACAGCATGGATTTCTAGGCTTTCTATTTTGTGCCTGATGTATTTTTTTAAAATACACTTTATTATGTATACAGTGTTCTACCTACATGTATGCTTGCACACCACACCAGAAGAGGGCACCAGATCTCATTACAGATGGTTGTCAGCCACCATGTGGTTGCTGGAAATTGAACTCAGGACCTCTGGAAGAGCAGCCAGTGCTGAGCCATCTCTCCAGCCACACTGTATTTGTTGATCTCACCAAGAAAAGTGAACTTTGAGCATCTGTAGAAATGCTGTTTACAAATACTTAGATTTGAAAGAAAACTTGAGATCATTGGTGTAATTTCATCTAATATGAAAAATAATCATTGGGGCTGGAGAGATGGTTCAGTGGTTAAGAGCATTGCCTGCTCTTCCAAAGGTCCTGAGTTCAATTCCTGGCAACCACATGGTGGCTCACAGCCATCTGTAATGAGGTCTGGTACCCTCTTCTGGCCTGCAGACATACACACAGACAGAACATTGTATACATAATAAATAAATATTTTAAAAATTAATAATCATTGTACTCGATGCACTAGTAATCGTGTGAACCAACAGAAACGGTCTGCAGACCAGGCAGTGCCATCCTAACGAAACTTCACACACTGGAACTACATGACTTAAAGTGATGAAGCATCAGAGACATACTGGAGCCTTACATATGATGTCTAAGTTTTGAGTGGAACCAAATTAAAATACTTTTTTTCTAGAATCAGAAAAAACAAAATGAAATCTGAGCACAGAGACTTTGAAAAAGTAGTTCTTTGCACCGTTCATGATCTCAGTTTATGCACTTGCTTCCAGAATTGCATGCGTGAGTGCACCCAGTGTGTATCAGAAGCTCCGGGAGCTGCACAGGGAGGGCGTCTCTGCCTACATCTTTGAGTACGACAAAAGATTCGCCATATATGGGGAAGAATTTGTCTTCTATGATTACAACAATCCACTGGACTTACCCGGAAGAATTGCTGAGCACAGTTTTGACATCGTGGTCGCGGATCCTCCTTACCTGTCTGAGGAATGTCTCAGGAAGACATCTGAAACAATCCTGTTCCTGACTCGGGGCAAGGTTCTACTGTGCACAGGTGGGTGCTGGCTGTACAGGTTGGCAGAGATCTCAGAACTGAACCCCCAATCTGCCACTTAACTGCATGACCGCAACCAAGTTAAGTGGCCTCCCTTACCCTAGGGTGCTATTGTGAATTTAGTGAGGTAACACACATGATGTTTAACATGGTCTGATTCATGTATATGGGACACATGTTAGCTATTCTTTTTGGTAGCCACCACCATGGACACAGACATGCACTACACACATACATGCACACATAAAGAGAAGTGGAAAAAGTAAGCACTTTGCAAACATGTTCGAAGAAGTAAAAAGGAATATCAAGACTTTATCCTGGGACTGGAGAGATGGCTCAGCAGTTAAGAGCACTGGCTGCTCACACCTGTCTGTAACTCCAGTTCCAGGGCTTCTGACACCCTCACACAGATAGACAAAACACCAGTGCATGCAAAATAAATAAAATACTATATCCTGTGTGCAGTGGGGTCGTCTCCCAGTTCCTCAGGGGTCTTCATCTAGAACCCAGCTGAGGGGTGCATTTGACTCTTAGCTCACTTGGTTTGTTCTTTGCAGGAGCCATCATGGAAGAGCAGGCAGCTCAGCTCCTAGATGTTAAAATGTGCAAGTTTATTCCAGAACATTCCCGAAATTTGGCCAATGAGTTCCGCTGTTACGCAAACTATGACTCTGGTCTGGACTATGAAACCTAAATTCACATGGCAACGTGTGACAATAAAGGACTCCAAGGAACACATCCATTTCCCAATTTATTCTCTTTCTGTTGAAATGTGACCTTCCCCTTGTGCTGCTCTGGACTGGGACTCTCCTGGCTTAATTTTCAAAATAAAATTTCTCATTGCTGTTTTTATAATGAGGTTGAGATTCTTATACAAACCCAGGTCTGTGGACTTAGAGTAGGGGGAGATGTTGTAAGCTGTCTGATTGTTCAACAGCTATGAAAATAGAACAGGCCTCCTGAATGGCACAGGACCTTGGCCTCTACTAGAAGCTTCCATAAAATGGGCAGCTTTTGCCTACCAAATGGACTGGGAGTGCTCTGGCAGCTACTTGGGAACCTAACCTACCTCCATGGAGCAAGTTGATGATCCAAGCAACCAGTGTTCGAGCTCCTCCTGGGTTCAACCTCCCCTTCAGCTCTGAGAGCCCTGATGAAACATAGCACTTGCTATGGATCCCAGCATATAGCTCAGCTCAGCACCTCACTCCAGACTGTGAAAGGGGATAGCGGTCCAAGCCAGACTTCATAACCAAGCAACAGAGCTGGGGGGAGGGAGGACACTGGATCCTTAAAGGCTATTTACATCCATTTATAACCCAGAAGTCTACACAGCAATCAAGGGACAACTGTCAGGTGGAAGGTGGCACCTGCCTGCAATCCCAGCATTGGGGAGGTTGAGGCAGGAGGGACATTAGTTTGGGGCCAGCCTGAGTCACTCTCTCCAGACCATGGCTAGGTAGCATTTGGAGAGGTCTTGAGGGGCATTGTGCTGAGTAGAACAGCCAGCTCCAAAGCCCACATTCCCTGTTTCCAGTCATGATATTTGAGAATGGAGATCAGCATAACGATAACGGGTCAGATGGGACATGGCAGAGAGGGCTGAGTGTAGCCACAAAGGGGCATTCTCTGGGTACTGGGATGTGCTGTCCTTTTCTGTGGCAGCAGTGTCACAGATCTACATGGTGCACGTGAATCTGGCTGACTCCAAATGGCATCCAAGGACAGTCACTGCAATTTTCCTAGCTGTGTATCACACTACAGCTACCAACATGCTACACTCAGGGTGCTAGGTTGCAGGTCCTCCATATCTAGAAATGAGTTCACCTGGACCATCAAAGGATTTCTGGTGGTTAGATAAAAGCCAGCGTTCCTCAGAAACTTTCTATCCCCAAAAGGAGTCTTTGCCCCGGCTACTTGTCCTCATCATTGATCTCTCCACCCCAGTTCCCTCACTGTCTCTCACTCACACGGTGCTCGCTCACTGGGCTCCGTCTCGCTGTCTGCACTGCTCTCTCCCACTCCCTAGCCCTGGCTGTGTTGTCTGCTTTCTTGCTGTCTTTCCTCTGCGTCTTGCACTGCCTTGCTATGCTCTGTCTCTTGGCATCTCCACGATTCTCTCCTGCTTCCCTGCTTCCCTCTGCCTTCCCTCCAGGGCCAGTCTGCTTTCCTTTCTGAACTCGTCCAGGGGCCTCTGCACATTTTCTCTCTCTTCTCCATGATGGAAACCTCTCCCCCGGTGGAGCAGTTTCTGTACCACACCCCTCACAGGAAACAAGAGTAAGTGCATAAGGTTCCTCCGATGGCTTGGTAACTTTTGAGACCTGCAATCGTGTCAAAATTTAAAAAAAAAAAAAAAATCCACCTGTCTCTCCGGGAAACGATGACTTGCTTTGACCCAAAGAATGTCAGTCGGCCAACCATGTCACTCGTTCTATCCCCTACCACCACACAGGAATTCTCCAGGTGGAAGTCGCTCTAGTAGCTAGCCTTGACTTGGACAGCACCTGCAGGGGAGGAGAAATGACCCCGGTGGCTGGACATCTGTGCTGGCTAATTTTATGCCAATTTGAGACAAGGTATAGTCATCAGAGGAAGGAGCCTCGATTGAGAAAATGCCTCCATAAGATCAGGCTGTAGGCAAATCTGTAGGGCATTTTCTTAATTAGTAATTAATTGTAATGGGTGGTGCCACCCTAGGCTGGTGGTCCTGGGTTCTATAAGAAAGCAGGCTGAACAAGCCATGGGGAGCAAGCCAGTAAGCAGCACCCTTCCGTGGCCTCTGCATCAGCTCCTGCCTCCAGGTTCCTGCCCTGTTTGGGATCCTGTCCTGACTTCCTTCAATGATGAAGGGCAATGTAAGCCAAATAAACCCTTTCCTCGCCAAGTTGCTTTTTGGTCATGATGTTTCATCCCAGCAATAGTGACCCTAAGATAGTACCAGCGAAGATGGACTTGTAACTACAGGCAAAATCCAGCCTCTCCTGGCCGATCCAAAGGCAGGGGCCAGGGACAGGAGTCCATGCTCGGAGACCAGGAGAGAATTCCTTCTTACTCCTTAGACCTTGGCCATCACACTCCCAGAAGGCGTTGCTCTAAGTGCTTTTGTGAGACACCTGCACATGTGGCACTTTTTAAACAATAGTCCCTACCTTATTGTTTCTGTGTGGATCAATCTGCCACAAATTCCTTAAGCCAGAAACGGACATTGACAAAGTACATGTAGAAATGAAATGGTCAGCTTAGGAACTGTGGGCAGCCAACAGTGTAGAAATCAGAAAGAAGTTGTTCTGTAGGCTGCAACTACTCTAGGAAAGAGACGGGATACAACTTAGCTCGTCAGAACCATTAGGCCTACAGAACCATGTTAAAGGTTTGGGGTTTTCCCCCATTTTGGAGATTGAAGCCAGGGCCCATGCATGCAAGGCAAGTGCTGTACCAGCTAAGCTATCCCCAGCCCTGTAACAGGCTCCTTTAAGAAGCAGCCAACCTACTTGATGGCTTTGGGACTCAGGCTGTTGCTTCAGTGGTGATAACTCTGTGTTCATAGTGACCCATTTCTGGCCTGCAGCTCTTTCTCAGCTCTCAGAACACTCGCTGGGTGCATTCCTGTCTAACCAAGTAGAGATGCTTGGGTTAAATTCAAGCAGGCTGGCCCAGGAGACATCTCTGTCCTCTCCCTCTGCCCACATCACAACAGCAAACACAGACCAAGCAGCATGGACGCTCAAAGCAATAAGCCGCTCACACTTTATATGCAGACTGAACAGGAAGTGTTCCCCACAGGCTCGTGTGTTTGAACACTTGGTCCCCAGCTGGTGGTGCTGCTTTGGGAGGTTGTGGGTCCTGCATCCTAGCATCAGTGAGTCACCAGGTGTGAGCCATGAAAGTGGTAGCTACATGGCGCTCTCCATCCTGTCAGGAGCTGTCCTGCTGCCTGCGAGCTCTTCTGACTGTGAGGGACTGTCACATGGATGAGAAAAGGAATGCACCCTTCAAAGGACTTCAGAGGTTGTAAAGAACCATCTACTACGCACCCTCACCCATCCCCAAGGAGGGAGAATCTAAATGTTCCTTCTGGGATGCCGACTGGGTGTTTGAAGTGATGGGGAGCCCACTGCAAGAGCAAATGAAACATACGGGGACTTATGAACAAGCCCCTTGTTCTAGCCCTTCACTTCTAATATCAGAGCTTGATCCAGTTACTAAGAAGCATCATATTGGGGCTAGAGAGATGGTTCAGAGGTTCTGGCTACTCTTCCAGAGGTCCTGAGTTCAATTCCCAGCAACCACATAGTGGCTCACAACCATCTATAATGAGATCTGGTGCCTTCTTCTGGGATACAGGCATATATGCAGGTAGAACATTGGATACATATTAAATAAATAAATCTTAAGAAAAAATATTGTGTTATGTTTTTCCCTTTGCATTGATGAGAAAATAAACTAAAAGTTTGTGTAATTGACCCCTGAACATGCAATTGCTGGTATTAGCCCAAAGTTGGTTGGTTGGTTGCACTGTTGTTTGGAGACAGTGTGTCAACTGGACACCCTGGTGTATCTGATAAGTCAGATTCTCTAGAAACAGAACTGTCCACTGGCAGAGAGTCCAAGAATGCAGTCACTGTTCAGTCCGTGAGGCTGGATGTCTCAGCTGCTCTTGGGCATACATCTGAATCCTGAGGAAGTAGGCTCTAAGACTAGTGAAGGGATGCTTCAGCTTTAGGGTAGATGAACTGACCAGTGAGAATGAGGGTAAGCAGGCAAAAACCAAAAGCTTGTCTCTCTGTGACCTTTATGTAGGCTGCCACTAGAAGGTGTGGCCCAGAGTTAGGTGGGTTGTCCAACCACAAAAGATCTGGGTCTTCTACTTCAATGATCCAATTGACTAAAAATTCACAGGCCTGACTAGCTTCTTGGGTGTTCAGTTAATTCCAGATATAGTCAAGGTGACCACCAAGAATAGCCACGTGTGGCCCAGATGGGCCTGAAATACTTGACACTCCTAAGGCTTCCCAGAGCTGGTGTTATAGGTGTGCACCATACACCTCATCAGAATGCTTCCTGATTGCTGTTCCAAGTGATTACATTTTTACAAAACAAGTGTACGTAAAAATACACTGCTCTGCCATGTGTTGGGGCTCACATCTGTAATCTCAGCAGCTAGAGAGGCCATGGAAAGTTTGAGGCAGCCTGGGTTACACTGTGAGTTCCAGGCTAGCTAGGGCTAGAGAGAGATGGTGTCTCAAAAAAACAAGGGGGCTGGAGATGTAGTCCGGTTAGGAATTTGGTTATCTAGAATGAACAAAGATTTGGGTGTGGTGGCAGAGGTCTATAATCCCAGCATTTGAGTGGCAGAAAGATCAGGAGTTCAAGGTCATCTTCAGCTGAGTAAGTTCTAGGCCAGCCTGGGCTACAGGAGCCTGTCAAACAAACAAAACAAAACAAAAAAACATGAAAACAAACAAACAAATCATCAATCAGGCAGGCAGAAGGCTCAGTGTTCTTGTGCTCACAGATAAGCCCTGGGAACCTGGAATGTTAAACACACAGGGTTGTTTCTTCAAACATCTGGGAGCAGATGTGGTTGATAGCCTGTTGACCTTTGTGCTTTCTTTGTGGCTGAGACCACATGGGATCCTCCCCTAGACCTTTCATGTGAGCTTGTTTTTCCCAGACAGTCTACAGACCCCGTCTTTATGGAAAGTGTCGCACACAGTCAGTCTACAGACCCCGTCACGTGTACTTTACAAAGAGTTTCAATGTAATCATGTCCATGTCCGACCCTTATTTAGCTTACTTGGTGCTTTGTTGCATACGGGACTGAGTTAATTATCACCAGGAAACTTTTCACCAAATTGTGAAGACACTAAGAGAGACTTACATAGATCTAATCTACATGGGAAGTAGAAAGTTTAAAAAAACAAGATCTCCTGAGTAAATTGGGAGCATGGGGACCTTGGGGGAGTGTTGAAGGTGGGAGGGGAGAGGCAGGGAGGGGAGCAGAGAAAAATGTAGAGCTCAATAAATATTATGGGAAGAAAATAAAAAAATTAAAAAAAATAAAATTTAAAAGAAAGAAAGAAAGAAAGATATTGTGTCTTGCCTGGGAGCTCGGTGATAGGAACTGAGCATGTACTCAGAGAAACTGCGTCAGCTTCCTACTGCTATAGCACAGTGCCTGAGAGGTGTCCTTGGACTCATGGTTCTGAAGGTTCCAACTTAAGGTCAGGGGGACTCACTCTTTTGGGTCATTGGTAAGTTTGCCAGATGGTGGCACCAAGGAGCACTCGACAGGCAAAACAGGTGTAGGGGTAATTGCATGAAATGGGTCCTACTGTGCATATCCCCAGTGGCCTAAGGACCTCCTGACGCCTATGTTTTTCTGGAAGTGAGTCAGGAGAGGGTGTGGTCACTGGTAGAGATCCTACTTAGAATGTCCTAGGGCCTGGGCTTCCTTCCTGGGGCCTGGGCTTCCTCCCAACACTCCAAACAAGTTCACCTAAGCAACATCTGGGAAGAAATGAAAGGCACACAGCCAACACATGCTTCAGCTGCCACTGTTTCAGTGATTTTTTGAACTTTTACAAACATGCTCGGGGCAGACTTTCCACTCAAAAGAGAGTAAGGAGTTAACTCACAGTTTAATGCCCAGAGTACTCTGGAGAATAGGCCCTCCCTTTTCCTCCTCAGGCTTGGCTTGATCCAAAAGCCCATAAAACTGAGCCCATGTGTGCTTCGAGCTCCCTGAGAACTGGCTAAGATGTCACGTTCCACCTCCTGCCATGAATCAAGACCAATGGTTTTCAAAAGTGGAAGAATCACACCAAAGAATTAAATTGCTAGAAAGTTGAGATCATCCATATGCTCAGGAACAGAAGAGAATTCGGTTTCTGGGACCCGGAGGCCCCTCAAATCCCTCTCTCTCTGTGGACCTGAGAGGTCTTCGGGGTGCAGATTGGGAGCATCCATTTCACCTTGGCGAGCCTTGGCTACAGGCTGAACTCAGAGATAGGGCACAGGGTCAGCTAAAAGAAGCTGAGCACCACAATTACCGCTCAAGAACCATACTGGAGAAAAATGGATGCTTATGATTTGCTTGTATGTCGAGGAAGTTTTAAAAATAACATGCTTGCTCTAATTTACTAATATGAAAATAGTTTCTGCCTCTATTCAAAATAGCCTTAGGTATGTAGTGTCTACTTTAAAAATACAAATATATTTAAAGCTCATGTAGCTGTGCCTTGGGAAAAAGTGGGGAGCGGCGGGGGTGGGGAACGATGTGGGGGACAGATTCAGGAAGCTGGGTGGTGGTAGGCAGTCCCCAGCATCAGCGTCCAGCTGGCCTGTGGTTGGGCCCGAGGAGCAGCTTGGCTCCTGGCTTGTCCATGCTGGAGTTGGCGCTGTCCGAGGCCTTGTCCGGCTCGGGCACACAGGTGCAGCCCACCGGGATGGTGACGTAGTGTTCGGCATACACTGAGCGGCCTCCTGCGCAGGCCGTGGTGCGGCGCAACACTACAGCCGGGGAGTAGACAGGTGCGCTGCGGTAGCGGAAGTCCTCCTCACCAAAGAGCCCGGTCAGGCAGCCTCGGCACAGGCAGTAGGCTTCAGGCAGGTACCTCGGGAAGCGAGCAGGGTCGTAGGAAATCCTGCCGACAGAGCGAAAGAGTGAGGGCTGCGGCAGAGGCATCACCGCGAGTTCAAGGCCAGCTTGGGCTACCTAGCAAGCCAGGCCACATGAAGACTTGAGCAAGGCTGGGCCCCACAACGCATCCAGCAGTTAGCATACTGGTAGGGCTTACCTGGAACAGACATTTACACCACTATGCGGTGAGCCCCAACCAGGAAAAGATGGCTCTATCATGGCACTTGACCTCTGTCATATCTGAGATGCTGGATGCATCCTTGATGCCTATAAAACTGCCCTGTGTCAGCTGGAGAGATGGCTCAGGGGTCAAGAGCACTGACTGCCCTTCCAGAGGACCTGGGTTCAGTTCCCAGAACCCACATGGTGACTCACAACTGTCTGTAACTCCAGTCCCAGTGAACTGGACACCCTGACAGCCTCACACAGACATGCATGCAGGTAAAAGTGAGGCACACAAGTGCAGCTGGGTGGTGGTGCACGCCTTGAGGCACAGGAAACTCTCGTGAGGCCAGCCTGATCTACAGAGTGAGTTCCAGGCCAGCCAGGACTGTCACACAAAGAAACTGTCTCAAAATAGCAAACAAATCCACAAACAAAAGTAAAAACCACCAAGTATATATAAATAGATAAATTATTTAAAAAAGGGGCTGGAGAGATGGCTCAGAGGTTGGGAGCACTGGCTCTTCTTCCAGAGGATCTGGGTTCAAATTCCAGCATCCACATGGCAGCTCACAACTGTCTGTAACTGCAGTCCCAGAGGATCTGACACCTTCACACCAACGCACATGAAATAAAGCTAAATAAATTATTTAAAAAAAATTGCCAGGTGGTGGTGGCGCACGTCTTTAATCCCAGCACTCTGGAGGCAGAGGCAGGCGGATTTCTGTGAATTCGAGGCCAGCCTGGTCTACAAGAGCTAGTTCCAAGGCAGGCTCTAAAGCCACAGAGAAACCCTGTCTCGAAAAACCAAAAAAAAAAAAATTATTAAAAAAAAAAAAAAGGAAAAAAAACTCTTCACCTGGTACCACACGCAGGTGACCACAGTATCCTCCTGGGTTGTCCTGTCAGCCCTGAGGAGCCATCTCTGCGAGTTGAGCTCCAGGCCTGCCAGGCTCTGCAGCTCGGATGCTTCTGGGCCCAGTTCCTGCAGACAGCCGCACCTGTGCAGAAGGCCACGCTGCGCTCTCTGAAGGAGCTAGAGCAGCAGCGGGGACAAGAATGCTGCCAGGAGGGCCGGCTGGGATATTTGAAAAGCGAAAATAATCTTAAATTCCATCACTTTGATTTATCTCCAAGTTTCAATTCAGAAGCCAAATGTAAATAACTCCAGGACAGCCTGTGGCCAAATCCTAGGGGAGGCCATAGGTCAGCTACATCAGGTGGCTCACTTGGAGAGAAAACAAGCCCAGGGCAGCCAGCAGCCACCTCCACAGCTGCAGAGGGGCATGGGCAGAATCCAGGCCACCGCTCATGAAGCTTCTGAATGTCTACATCCATGTCCATTAATCTGTGCATTTAGGGCACAGGCATTCCCTTATGGGTCTGCTCTTTCTAGAGACCCTCACATCCATTAAATCTGAGCCCTGACCTTGCTAACCTGTCTAGCAGCAGACACATCTGAAGACCTACTATGTGCTAGCATGGGATGCACCAAAGAGTAGCCTGAGTCTAGTGAAGAAAACAGAAGAGAGGGAGAGGGATAGGCTTGGAGATCTTGCTGTTCCTGGGTAGGCAGGGAAGGTCACAGGCCACATCCCTGCAGAGAATGGTGCCAACCCTGGGTAATGCTTTCTCCTTCATCCTTAATACCATGAGGACACTTGCCAACAAAATACCTCCCTTTGACAGTACATTCAGAGCACCCGTGTCAAGGAGGGGAACTGGTCTGCAGAAAGAAGGTTCTAGAAATGATGGTGCTGTCTGAGGGGGTGGGATTTGGGGGTCAGGAAGGTCTCCTGGGCATGGAACCTTTCAGCTCCCCTCTCACACTGTTCTAGGGAGCAGAGAAATGGCCTGGATGAAAGCTCATAACTGGGTGCAGGGATAAAGGCAGACGCTTCTAAAGCAAACACACATGGATTTTGCCCATTTGTGCTAACCGCCAACACAAAGTAGGTGAAAAATCTGCTTTTAAAGTTTGTTTCAAGGTTGGAGAGATGGCTCAGCAGTTAAGAACACTGGCTGCTCTTCCAGAGGACCCAGGTTCAATTCCCAGCAACCATATGTCAGCTTACAACTGTCTGTAACTCCAAGATCTGATACCCTCACAGAGGTAAGCATGCAGGCAAAATACCAATGCACATAATAATAATAATGATGATGACAATACTACCAATAATAATGTTTGTTATTACTGTTTGCTCAGTTCTGCCATCGGGTTTGGAAGCAGAATAGACCTATCTCCCTCTCTCCTGACACTCCCTTTCACCAAACATTTGGAGCGAAAGGAGTCCTAAATAGCTAGATGCATAATATCTCCAATTATTTTCAGCATTTATCCAATTCCTATCTGAGTTCTATTTCAGGCAGAACACCTGTGCACACCAAAGACATGCGGTAGAAAGAGCACAAATAAACGGAAATAACTGACCCAGATCAAAAGAGTGGAAAAGGCATTTGGAGTGGAGGTCAAAGTGAGAGCGGGGGAGTGTGTCACAGGGGAAGCACAAGCTGAGAAGCCACGGAGTGGCAAGCGATGCCCGGGGGTCAGGACCCTGACAGGTTTCAGAGAGCGAAGTGACCCAGTGATGCTTTAGAAAGATCTCTCCAACTTCATGGTAGACGCACGTCTGGTATAAAGAGGGAGATCTTGGTCAAAGGAGGGAGCTGCATTTTGGGATATGATCCGTATTAAATGTGCTAGTTCATGGGAGTGTGGGGAAGGAGAATGGTAGTAGGGGACACTAGTGTTTGAAAAGGAAGGGTACAGGGTCTGAGTACAGAGACTGGATCTGCAGGCTGAGAAAGGCACAGCCTAGAAATGGGGCTGCTCAAAAACTTCCAGGGGATGGAGCCAGTTCATCAGGCGTATGGATGCGGAAGTGGTTTCGGTCTACTTGCTGTAACTGTAACATAGTACTCGAGACTGGGTAATTTATGAAGACTAGACATTTACTTGGGTATGGTGGTACATCCCAGCAGTGGGGAGGTTAAGGCAGGAAGATCAGAGTTCAAGGCCAGAGTGGACTATGTAGAATGCTGGTTTCAACCACTCTCCAAAAACAAGAGGTTTATTTAGCATTTAGCTCAGCTGTTCCTGGAGTCTGGGAAGTTCAAGAACATGAATGGCCTTCTTGACTATCTCTCATGATGGGGCATATCAGCTGGCAAGACAGACCAGTCACCCCAGCTCATATCTCTCTTTATTATAAAGCCATTAATGCCAATTTAGGGGTGCCATGACCTAGTCACTTCCCAAGCGCCTACCTCTGAGCACCATCAGCACATGGAGACTGAGATTCTAACTCGTGAACCTGGGAGGACACTTTCAAACCAAAGTAGAAGCTGCTCAGTGGTAGCAACCAATAAAACACAGGATTGGGAAGCCAGCATCCCTACCGGAGACACCAAGACAACACCAGCCCAGCATCCCTACCAGAGACACCAAGACAACACCAGGCCAGCATCCCTACCGGAGACACCAAGACAAAACCAGCCCCGCATCCCTACCGGAGACACCAAGACAACACCAGCCCCGCATCCCTACCGGAGACACCAAGACAACACCAGCCCCGCATCCCTACAGGAGACACCCAGACAACACCAGGCCAGCAACCCTACCGGAGACACCAA